>JADLZK010003905.1:0-97509 GCA_015847255.1 Hyparrhenia diplandra
CATTTTTGTTGTTTAGAGGTTGCTCGGTGCTAGTAAATTTGGTTATGGAAGCTGAATATTGGCTGTTTGCTACTCATGATAGTTGATTAATCACTAACAGATCCTAAGCAATGGGAGATACAAAAGCATTGAGCACAGGGCCATGGTGCACCCAACCAGGGAGCGCATGTCAGCAGCACTGTTCCACGCGGTATGCCCGGATGCGACGGTCGGCCCTCTGCCAGAGCTTGTGAAGAAAGACGGTGAGGCACGGTATAGCTCAGTTAGTTTAACGGATTTCACAAAGCGCTTCTTCGGGGCAAAAGCTTGATGGTAGGAGTCACCTGGAGAGCTTGAAGAGTTAATGGTTGTTTTTCCCCTGGTGTTTGTACTGTGCTGTTCTTCTTCCACTTCTGTCCCCCAAACTTCCTTTTGGTACATATGGGTTTGAATTTTCTCCTGCATATGGGGTGTAAAAGTATAGTCAGTCTCACAGTTAATACTCTATTGGAAGAACAATTGCTTCTTGCTTGGAACTCTTCTTGGTGGAGCTGGGAGAAACCACTGCAGGCAGGCTAGCACAACCCAGGCTGCATGTTGTGGCTTGGCCTCTTGTGAGATTTGATAGACTGATAGTCTAAATAGTGCTGGAAGCCTAAGACCCTAGGTGAGTGTTATGCTATTTGATAGATGGGTTGGCGTGCTCTATGTCTGTGTTGCATTCCACAGCAATTGGTGGTGTTGATCTATCATCAGCTGGGTCATCGCTCTGATCAAGTTGGCTCATTGCAGCAAGCATGAGCGAGTAGTGGAGTTAAGATGGGAATTAGCTTACAGTAGCAATATGGTTTTAGTCTAATTTTTAGTCTCATTTAGTCTCTAAATAAACCAAACATAAGGATTAGGACTAATTTTTAGTCTCAATTAGTCCCAATTTCACTAGACTCTTGGGAGGGGCTAGGGACTAATTTTTAGTCCCTATTAGTCTCTAGTCCCTAACATGCCCTAAGTTTCATTAAAAACTTGAGCACCACTTGTTTTTTTATTATTATTATTTCTCCTTATAACAGTACCTTTGGCGCCCATTAGATTATGTACCATGCAATTTTTTAGAGAGGAGCACATTTCTTCAGAGTAGAGTTGGTAATGTTAAAGTGCCGGTGACCGTATTCCTTCCATACTGTCAGCACAATCTTTTGCCAGTAAAACAAAACCCGCAGAGAAAAATGAGACCATGTGACCAACAAGATGTTGACGTTACGTGTATAGGACCAACAAGAAGTTAATTGAAATTTAAAAATTATTACTCTGTTATTCATCCGTGATCTTTAGATGAAGTTATTTTTCCGTCTATCTTAAAGTAACTTAAACTGATTAGTATAGTGCCCGAGCTAATATCACGACTTCATTTCATAGATGCACATGAAAACAACCAAATGACAAAATATTATTAATTTATATAATATTTTGAAACAATACAAAGTTAAATACCAAAAAAATGTGCATGTATACATAATAGTATCTTTGATTTATATTGCCTAAAATTTCACATGTATAATTCATGAAACTTTTTTTTCAAAAGCCAGACCCCTCGAAGGGGCAAGGGCGTGGTATAGGTATGGAACAGACGTTTGAAATCTCTATGTTTGGTTTTGAAAATTGATGACACATTTTGTCGGACTAATCCTTGCTCTAAGTGTGACTTATGAGATAGGATTAGATGGATGATGAGGAGCACAATGATCATGAACATGGACGATGATGATGGACATGGTGGATCGTCGAGCTCGGTGATCGGCTTGAGAGGAACCCGGGAGATCAAGACAAAGGTATTCTTGATAGGGTTTTCCTTTTCGGTGATCAAGACACGATAGAGCGTGTGATCACATTATAGGATAGATAGCCGACTATCAAGAGGGGATGCCATGACAATTCTTTGGTGAAGTGCTTCTAGGTCCAATTGACTTGCATATTGCATTTAGGACATGAGAGCACTAACCGTTCTTGCCTAATCGATCGACTTGCTAACATAAGTGATAATGTGATCTTCTTCGACGTGTTGGCAACATATGGCAAGAAGCTAAGCAAGGTTGAAGCAAAGGGCGACAACAAAATGAAGAACACGCGAGTAAACAAAGTGACCGGACGCGACGAAGAAACGGCGGAAGCTTCGACGGACAATCCCGCCGCTGAGTCCGATCAAAAGAAGAGAGAGCATGTTTTTCGGCCTTCGCGAGAAGATTCGACCGATTAATTGTGATCGGAAGCGGTGACCGAATGCATGAAGAAGTTGTCACCGTGGGGCCGAGGGGGTTGTCCTGTCGACCGGGACGCTTGAAATGGAGCGACCGGACTCTTGGTGAGTCCGGTCGGGCGCTTTGGATGCCCATTTCAAAGCCCAACAGCTCTATCTCGAGGGGAGCTCTATATATACTTGGATGACCGGTTCATTGAGCTCTCTCTTGCACATTTGAACACTCTAACTTGCTAGTGAGCACTTGAGACTCCTCTCCACTCATCTCTCCATCCTTAACTCGAATTCTTGGTGAGATTGAGAGTGATAGAAGTGCATTGCATTGCTTGGTTGCATCTAGAGGCACTTCATCCTTGGAGAAGTCGCGGGATTCTTGTTTCTCTTGGGAATTTGCCCGGCTCCCTAGCGGCTTGGAGTAAGAGGCGGTGTTGAGCTCGATTGGAGCTTGTTTGAGGCCACACCGGTGAACTTGTGAGGGGTTGAGCCTTACCCCGCGGGAGGTTTGCGAAAGGCATCACTAGTGGATTGGTCGTGGCATGTTTGACCCTCTCTTGTGATCGATTTGCTTGAGCTCCCACCGGGGATTTGGCACCGCCATTAAGCTTAGCAATCGTCAAGTGAGTGTGTCGCCACAACGGGGACTAGCGTCGGCGCAAGCACGTGAACCTCGGTGAAAAATCATCGTGTCACTTGTTCTTGCTCGTTGGAGATTTCTCGCACACGGTGATTGGCCACAACCTCTACTCGACAACGGTGGTATTGTATTCTAGCCTCTTTGCTCTACCTTCTCTAGTATATTTGTGTAGAATTGCTAGGTTGCTTAGTTGGCTTGTGTAGTTTAGCTCCTAGTGGTTAAATTAGTTAGATTTGCTTGATCACCTAGGAGTAAACTAGTGACATAGCCCCTTGTGTGGTTTAGAGACAATAGAATTGAATTGTGGCTTGCTTAGCTAGTTTGTAGCACCACTCATTTAGCTTCGCCATCTTATTGTCTAACTCGTTGCTTAGTGTTGTTGCAAGAATTCTTAATAGGCTATTCACCAACCCCCTCTAGCCATTAGGACCTTTCAACGTTCAAGGCAAAATGTAATCGATACGATTCTCAATAGCTTCAGGTGGTATGGTGAAGGGCAGCTTTTCATCAACCTGTATGTTATTGATAATAGTGAGAGCTGAATTCTTCATCTTGGAAATCCACCAGATGGTAAGCGCAGAAGATAAATGAAAATTAGATTCTTTTAGGACCAAACGTCTAGAAATATCTTCTTTTTTTTTTTGCAAGGAACAATTAATATATCCTACAATGAGCAGATTACACAAATGATTCGGAAACATATCATCATAGTATTACCCGAAATTCCATGAACGGCAACATGGGATTAATTATCTTAGAACAACTACTTTTTCATGTTATTACACTTATTTCAAAGTCAAGCATTCTGAAATTGATGTTCACGCTGATTGCCTTTAACTTTCTAACATTCTATTCATGCAGTATTATATGACAAGCATCGGTTTTGTTAGCCCCCTCGTTGCTGAACAAGTTTATAAGATTTCTTCGGGGAAGGTATTAATTCCTCAAGAATAGAAGACTCGTTATAAAAAAAAAAGTCCCCCAAGGCAAATAGATACCCTGTTCATTCTTGGCACTTGAAGCAATATTATATTTGGAAGCAAAAAACTAACAAATGAGACGTTCTTATATGCCTCTTTTTCAGTAATTTTTAGGATTCTTGTGTCTCTCATTTAGAAACTTTGTGCAACATATATGGACATTTGTAGTTAAAAATATATAGGTATATTCTTATATACAATAAAGTGCATGCAAATGCTGCTACTTACCTCGTCAAACCATCCGATTTGGAAATTATGATTCAATTTTTTTTTTAGCAATCTAATAAACCAATCTACATCTTCTCGTTAGTATCTTTGATTTTTTAAAAGAGTAATTCAAACATGTGAAGTCAGCTTGTATTGTGCAATAGTTTTCCAACTTGGCAATGAACCCATATCATCGAGATGTTCTTAAGCATTTGTACTTTGATATCACAATGCAACACTCATCCCTGCTAGTTTCTACAGGATCTGGCCGACATGGGAGTAGTACAAATGAACAATAATTTCTCAGACCAAAAAATAAATGTGCTACACAATGACAAAACATAAGACCATCGAATGACACAAAGAAAAACAATACAATTGAATCGATAATCATTCATTCACCTCGATAACATCAGACTGACAATACCATAAACTTACGACAGTAAAAACAAGACAATTGAATCGATTGTTGAGAATCCGCCCGTAGAAACACGAACCACCAAGCACACACACGAAGGCATAAAAGAGATCTTTGGGAGGAATGGAGGCTCTCTATTATTGAGTCACTTTCATGGATGTCATTTACAATGGGGGATAGCCCCTATTTATAGGGAGAGGCTATGAGTAGCACTCCTCAAATATCTCCTCTAGATATTTCCTCCCTAGACATGTCCACTACACTCTAGAGTCTTCTCATGTACACTAGAGTCCCACGAGTCCACCATACTCTAGATTCTTCTCTTATTCCCTAGAGTGTTGGATATTTTCCTCCTTGCTTTGAGATTCACCCACACACATGGTTTCACAACACTCCCCTTGGGTGAATCGCGTATGTGTACATGCCTCGTTAAAAACTCCCCCCAAAAAACCAATGGAAAAAAAGGGTAGGAGAAAAGAGTACATTCACACGCGTGCCACCATGTTTGCACCTGTTGCCTCGTTAAAAACCTTGCATGAGAAAACCCAATGGGAAAAACTCATCAAGGGAAAAAGAGTACAACAGTTGATGCTTCAATCGGTCTTCGGGACCGACTCGTGATCTTCAGGATCACGACCATGGGCTATGTTATTGGGGGTATGTCTCCCCTAAACCCCCGCAACTCTCGAGCCGCCTCATGCTAATTCCAATCGACACACACACTTATAGAAACTAGAGGCGGTCAGGGACTTGGTGAACAAATCTGCAAGATTATCACATGATCTTGCTTGTAGGATCTTTATTTCCCCACTCTTCTGGAGCTCATGGGAATAAAAGAACTTTGGAGCAATATGCTTCGTGAGATTGCTCTTCTTCACATAGCCCGTGTGCATCTCCTGGTGCAACACATGCCGCATTATCCTCATAGATAATGGTGGGGGTGTCGGCGACGTTCGCACCACATGACTTCTGGATGTGGGTAATCATACGTCGCAGCCACACGCATTCTCGTGCGGCTTCATATAGAGCAATAATCTCGAAAGTGGTTGGTCGATGTGGCAACCAAGGTCCGCTTCATAGACCTCCAAGATACAGTTGCACCAATTACGAGAAACACAAAACCGGTTTGTGATCCGACATTATGTGGGTCAGACATATAGCCAGCGTCCACATACTCCACCATGGTTGATTCTTGGTTCTTCGGGAACCACAGACCAAGGTCCTGGGTACCTTGAAGGTACCTGAGGATAGTTTTAACGCCGACCCAATGTCTTCTGGTTGGGGCAGCACTGTACCTTGCCAATAGATTTACTGCAAATGCAATATCAGGCCTTGTGCAGTTTGCAAGGTACATCAGTGCTCCAATGACACTTAAGTATGGAACTTCAGGTCCCAACACTTTCTCATTATCCTTCCTTGGTCTAAATGGGTCCTTATCCGCTTCTAGGGATCGGACCACCATGGGGGTCTTAAGAGGGTGGCATTTATCCATACTGATTTTTTCAAGTACCCTCTTAGTATAAGTAGACTGTTGTACAAACACTCCTTCAGGGAGGTGTTCAAGCTGCAGGCCCAAACAAAACTTGGTTTTGCCCAAGTCTTTCATCTCGAACTTCGTCTTAAGGTAAGCCATTGCTTCCTCAATGTCCTCTATGGTCCCGATGATATTCAGATCATCGACATAAACCGAGATGATGCAGAAACCCTTCAGGGATTTCTGGATAAACACACAGGGACAATCATCATTGTTTGTGTAACCCCTCTTCAGGAGGAAGTTACTCAACCGGTTGAACCACATCCTTCCGGATTGTTTCAAACCGTATAATGACCGCTGCAGGCGGACGCTGAACATGTTGCAGTTTTGATTCGGCCCAGGGATCTTGAGTCCTTCAGGGACTCTCATATAAATCTCCGAATCAAGTGACCCATACAAGTATGCGGTCACTACATCCATCAACTGCATTTTTAAATTCAAGTTAGCTGCCATAGATATTAGATATTGGAACGTTATGCCACTCATGACGGAGAGTAGTTTCATCATAATCGATGCCGGTCTCTGCGTGAACCCTTGTGCCACAAGCCTCACTTTATACCTTACCACCCGACCATGTTCATTCCTCTTGGGAGGAAGACCCATTTGCATCCTACAGGGGATGACTTTTTTGGAGGTGTTGGGACCTGGGGCCCAAATACCTCTCGTTTTGCAAAGCGGCGCAGCTCGCCTCAATTGCCGCTTTCCATTTATCCCACTCGAGCACTTCCCAGGCACTCGCCAAGGACTTTGGTTCGGGATCCGGATCCAAAGAATCAGCAATTTTTGAGGCAAAATATATGTCGACAACAAAGGGCCTTTCTATGATAAGATTCTCCCGTCTCCACATAATTAGTGGCAATCTCATCATCCAGCTCATTGTGATTTCCCATAACGATTGAGTCGGGCGTCCCGATCCACCAATGCGATATTGAGCGCGACGCCGCATGGTGGTTTCCATCTTCGAGGATGGGGTCCTTCGGGGACCAACTCGACTTCAGGTCGAGCCGCCGCTCGTGGGCGTCCTCAACTTCAGGTTGAGCTTCTTCATCTGATACCTTAAGTGTGACAGGTGGCTTAGTGACTCGCCTTTGCGGACGTCTCCGCGGGGCCTTGTCCTGAGCACCCGGAGGTCTCCCCCTTTTCCTAGGATTGGTGGAGACTGTAGAGTTGGTATCCTCCGGGTGTACTGAACTCTCTCCGGCGCATTTATCGCGGTATATGCGACCTTGTCACTCTTTATGATCGATGAAGGCATTCGCAGCTCATTTGCAAGACTTTGCAAATGTATGATCCTCCGAACTTCCAGTTCGTTTTCACTGGTGCGTGGGTCCAAGGATTGCAACCCAGTTGCTTTCCATTCAATTTCCCTACATTCTTCTAGATGCCGATCTCCCCCTAATGCTGGGAAATGGTCTTCATCGAAGACACAATCAGCGTACCGAGCCGTATGAAGATCCCCAGTCATAGGCTCCAAATATTTGATTATGGACGGAGTTTCATAACCAACATATATCCCCAACTTCCGGTGGGGTCCCATTGAGGTACGCTGAGGTGGTGGTAAGGGCACGTATACCGCGCAACCAAATACACGCAGATGGGAAATACTTGGTTCTTTCCCACGCACCAGCTGTATGGGGGATGTGTCATGATATGCAGTTGGCCTGAGTTGGATCAGTGCTGCAGTAGTACCCTAATATCAATCCTTTTAATTGGCGACCACCAAAAATCAATCCATCTCCCCTTAAATAAGAGAAGAGGAGATATAACTCACCAATATACTAGCACGCCACCCAACTACCACCAACATGATTTTCTTTGTGCCCTCTACTCGCTTCGGTGTTGTTGTCGTCGAACTCCAACTTTACCCGATGGAGATGGGGTGGCAGTAGGAGCCACCACGGGAACACACGGATTAGAGAGATCATGCGCGGTCCGCGACGGATCCAATGCAACGAGGACTGGGCTTGGTGCGGAGGAGGAGCCGTCGCAGCTGCCGATAGGGAAAAAAAGAGGAGAGGGAATTATGCGCTTGGGTTGGCAAGCTGAGGTCGAGTTCATTGTTTTTCTCCCTCTCTGTTCCGTGCTGGGGGCTAGGACCAAACTCCACATTGGGTGGCAAGGGTCATGGCCCTCATTAATCTTGTACCTAATTAACATTAAAGAACAAAAAAAATTAGCCTATTTTAAGTTCAACTCTCCATAACTACTCGTGTGGATGATGAAACAAAAGTCAAGAGTGTGCAATATATTTAACTAGCAAACATGCCCGTTTGTTTCAATAGGAGATAAAAACTATCAAAAGTTTATGGTATAATTATAACGAGACGAAAGGTATAAACCTATTTATATTTTATCATTTCTATAAAAGTTTTATTCCATAATTTATGTTACGGTCACCATAGCATTCATAATATAAGTTAATGCTTGTACTCCCTCCGTCCCTAAATAGATGTCATTCTCGCTTCCCGAGAAGTCAACGTTTTCAAACTACCGCAATTATATATTAAAATATATAAATATTTATGCTAAGTAATTAGTATCATTGAAAAGATCTTTAAGTCTAGTTTTCAATAAATTTATCCGGAGATATAAATGTTGCATGCATTTTCTACAAAACTAGTCAAAGTTGAGAAAGTTTGACCAAGCACGTATCCCGTAGCGACATCTAAAAAGGGACGGAGGGAGTATATATTAACGTAAGTTAATGTTGGTACTAGCTACGTCTTGTTCGCTTAAACATATCAATCCTCTCTATCAACTATTATACAAATATTTTTCTCTCGCAACAATACATCATCCTAGAAACCAACAGAATACCGCAATGTTGCAGCTAAGGGCATACAACCCACGACGGCTCGCCGTCCGTGTAGAACCTCGAATTTATCATGCAAATGATATAAAAAGACAACTCATACAACCCACATGATGAGGGGTCCGTCTGTAAAGCCTATTTAATGTTGTGCATGTATGTTAAGATCAATTACAAATGTAATTGTGTATACAATTGTGTGGCTAAAATTTAGTTTACAATCAGTTTGCAAAATTTAGCTTTCAGTTCGCACAGACATTCAGTTTGAACAACCATTCATTTTGCTAAAATTTAGTTTCAGTTTACACACACATTCAGTGTGCACAAACCATCAGTTTGCCAAATTCAGTTTGCACATGTAGTTTGCATAGCCAAATGTGCAGCTAAAAATGCACAGGATAAGCATTCAGATAGTAGCAAAGATCTGCTCTTGGACTTGATATTCAGTTCACATGCCACCAGTTCACATACATGATACAACAGAGCCATTACATGATGCAGTAAAAATAAAAGGAACTCTCATAAAACCACTCTGTGCACGTTCTCATTCTAATAAGAAAAATACTGCTCACATCTAGTTTGTTAAAATTGCAAAGAATATCACTCAGAACATTCAGTTCACACACGCACACAGTAAACGAACACACACACGCATGCAGTAAACGAACACACACACGCACGCATAGCTAAACATTCAGAACATTCAGATAGCACAGGAATCAGAGATGTAGCAAGATAATGGGTCGCGCGAGCACGGTGGCAGGCGGGATAGCGCGCTGCACCCGGCGTCATGGGTGAGCTGGGCGGCCGGCGGGGGATGCTCGTGGAGGAGGGCGAGCGTGTGCAGCGGTTTAGGCAAAGCTGCGGCGGCCACTCAGCGGATCAGGGAGGCGGCGATGCCGAGCTCGCGACGGCCTCCTGTCCAGCGGCGGCGTCCTCCTCCCCGGCGGACTCCTTCTCCTCCCCGCTAGCCTCCTCGTCTGCGAGCTGCCCCTCGCTGCTCCACCTCACGGCCGCCGGCGGCGAGGTCGACGGCAGCCGGCGGCGCTCGTATCCGGGGTGGCCGTTGCCGGATATCCTCTTCCCCGGCCGGATCTGGCCAGAGGAGCTGCCTGCGCGCGAGCTTTTGGCGGGAGGGGCGGCGGGCGTGAAGGATTTCGCGCGGGGAAGGCGCGGGCTCGGGCGCGAAGGATCCACAGACACCGGCGATTCGAGACGACGCCCCTCTACAACCCGGCGGTGGGCGTCTTCTCAGCCTCGGGGAACGGACGTGCTCGTCGATCGGGGGAGGCGACGACGGAGCCGTCTGTGGCCGAACGCAGGGGGGCTTATTGCAAAATCACCGGTATACAGACGGCAGCTACCGACGGGTTGTACATGCCCTAAAACGGGAGCCGAATACATAGAGGTATAGCATTTTTTTTTACAACATCAGAGAGGCAGTGCTCTGACCAGGCAACTTTCGTGCATGTGACGCGCTTTGCCTTTGGTTGCCTGCTTCTTGCTGGTCTCCAAAGGGAGCGTCAGAGACTACACACCGACACAAGAATGTTCATGCATGTGCGATCTGCACTGCCTTTTTGGGGATTGGATTTTGCCAAAGTGTCTCTCCCAATAAAAATACCATGGTTACAGTTAACTGCTCGATATAATTCCTAACAAGAGCGTAAGTACATGGATTTTGTTTAGTTGATTGAAACCGCAAACAGTACGCATTAAAAATGAACTGTCCATTCTGTCATTGAAAAAAAAATGGGTCCCAATCATTGCATTTTTTGACTACTCAATCAATGCAATTGTTGACTATCTATCAGCAACTCGTGTGCTACTGATAGCCTGATAATACCAGTTTTCAACTTTTAATCTGTTTATAAAAAATAAAAATCTTTTAAACTACTCTATATATTATTTAAGTTATACTAAGACTCCAAGCATGCAGCACGCTTGCTTGCCTTTCTCAACCTTGCCACCTATCTACTCCAGATGATGATATGTTGCTTGCTTGCTCCCATCCTTTGAAAACATGGTCAATTCTGAACCAGCTTTTTGTGCCCCTCGAGCCTCGATCGGCTTGACCAGAGTCTGCCAGGGTTTTGTGTTAAGCTAACTAGGGGTATTCCCAGCGTTGCCCTGGGGTATTCAGTAGAATTTTATAACGCCTTGCTGCAGGAAGTCAAAGAGTTTTTTTTTTTTTTTTTTTGAAATAGCTCATCTATTCCAAATAATGTGGTCATACTTTTATTGTGTTTCAATGTAGTTACACAGGATTACAGTTCTATTGGTATTGCTAGATGTAGAAGAGTATGTTTTATACATAGAGGGAGCATTGTAACACTTTGATAGCATATTCCAATAAGGTTCAAACTTCACAGTGATGGAACAAAAGGGGCCTCTACTTCACGCATGTTGAGCAATCCTTGGATGTGTGGCATGTACTCGAACCTAAAATAGAAATACTTGCATTAGATTAGATAGTAAATATTTAAAGAGCCAATGTAGAAAAAAAAAAAATAAGTATAGTAAGCTGTTGACGGGCTGAGCATTGATATTGGACTGGAAATTATAACATAACAAAAAAACATGATATTGAACAGGCTGCAACAAACAATAAATATTTCGAGAGCTGCTGTTAAAATAAAAAAAAAAAAAAAATGAGTACATTAAGCTGCGCTCGGGGCTGACCACAGATATTGGAGGGGGAAATTATGATGTAAATCAATTCATGATATTTAACAGGGGTGTATGCTAATGCAAAATATTACGTATGTATATGGACAAAATTAATATTACATATGCAAGCAATGTAACTGACCTCCAAAATCAGTGATCTCTAATGTACGAAGAGACCTTTCTTATGAATATTCAAAGGATGAGACAGAACAACATATGAAGCAATATGCAATACTATATTGACATCATGATCCATTACCATTCAATTTATTTAAGTTCTGAATGGATCCATTGAGTGCAGCATGCTGCTATGTATTCGCAACATTCCGCACCGACATTTTAAGTATGCTGGTGCATGCCCATTTACAGTTTTCAACCTCTTAGCAGGCACCACTGCGCAGGATTCAAAATAAGGTCCTTCTTTGGCTCCATTAGAGCTATCTGATATCTCAATATCTCTGTTCCATTAGCCATCACAATAAATGAGCATCAATGCATTTATTTGTGAAAATTTTGATTTGAGTGGGAAACAAAGAAGATTCGACACCTTGTGGAGGACATTGAATTCTCTGATAGTGGTGATTGCTGTATCAAACTGAGGCAGCTTGTGGATGAAGTGCAAATCTGACCAGTTGAGCCAATCTTGTCATGAAGCATCAAAAGCTGGATTGGTCTTTTGTAACAACAGACAGATTTGTCAAACTAAATTTCCTGCTCAATAAGAAAGGTTAGGTATGTGAAAGCACAGGAAAGAAAATGCATTTAATAAGTATATACTTAGACATGCTCAGCTCAAAGACTTGACATGCTCATCTGCAGTAGTACAGGTGCTGGAGGCGATCGAGCAATTAAGTGACACGACAGCAATACCACTCTATCCTCTCCTCCCTAGGTTTTCCTGTACCTTTGTGGTCGGAGTGTTGTGTGAGAAGATGAACTTTGCATTCGCAGTCACCTGCATGCAGATATGTATGTATGTATGGATCATGATTCATTATGGAATTATATATTATCCTTGTATAAATATGTGGACATCGAAATTGGCATTGAAATATTTACATTTGATGCTGCATTAGGCTTGAGGCCATCGATCCAGCTGTACCCAACACCATCACTGAACTGCTCCTTCTGTATATGATGCAAGTGCGTGCATGACACACAACATTCAGATGTCTGCATGTCCAAAACTATAGAAAAATTCAGTAGAAGTAGATGAATACCTTGGGCAGGAATGGATGCTCCTCGTCGTCAAATGCCTTCCTCAGCACCCACTTCTCAATTCTTCCAAGATCAGGCGGATCTGCAACCCTCCTCAGAGATTAATACGCATTTACATTGCATGCTTTGTTTAAAAGTACAAAACTCTTGGTTCTCAAGTAGTTTCAGTCAGTACCATCTTCCACTCAGGATCGATGCTCATGGCCTGATTGATTAACTCCTTGTCCAAGAAGGGGACGCTGGCGAGCCTCGAGTCCCCAAGCCGATGTCGCCTTGTTTCTCAAGCAGTCATACTGATGCAGAGCCTTAATCTGCATGCAGAGCAACCCATCATGCATTTCAGTCAGTCAGTCAGGTTTGTTTCTCCCATTCCACAAAGCAGGTTAAGTTCCTGAAAAATTGCAGACCTTCCTACAGGTGCTGTACTGAACATATGCATGATCTCCTTCTCTGTAAGTCACACACACATAATCCTCTTCCATGTTTGAACAAATATGTAAGAAGATTATATAATGTTTCAGTTTAGCAAACCAAGATACCAGGGTCTCAATTGAACTGATCAGTTGTATGAGTATTGTTAATCTTACCTTTCATGCTATTCTAGCAGGCATAGGAGTGTATGGCCATATAACCTGCATAAGAGGAAACAAATAGTGTGAAAATTATTGTTTTTTTTTCTGGGAGATGGCAACGACATGTGTGGATATGTGTGGTTCTTCTCTTCACTGGTCCAAATTAGACTAAAATTATTGGCATCACTGTAAAATTGAGCAGCTCTGAAAGCAAAGTGATTTTCTTAATCATCATAACTAAGCAGGGTAACTATGTTTGTGATGTTAAAAGATCAAAAAGTTACAAATATCATTACAGTGGACAGGGTACCTGATCTGAAGAGGTAACAACTTAATGATTCCTCATGGACCTGAAAATTGATAAAGGCCACCAAATGCAAATGAAAACAACATGATGTCAATCAAACCATGGAATCTGATATTCATCTGGCCTCATGAAATCTGTAAACAAAATGATCTAATTCATCTATGGAGGGGGAAAACGGTACAGATGAAGTTAAAACAGAATGTCAGTTCAATTTAATGTCAATGGAACCGTTGAAACTGATATCCATTCAGTCTAATGAAATCTCAAAACAACCTGATCTAATTCTTCTATGCAGGTCAAAAAATAGTACAGATCAAGTTTAAACACAATTATCCAAAATAACAGATCTACTGGGATGTGGCATTCATTTGGCCTCATGAAATCTGAAAACAAAATGATCTAATTAATCTATGCAGGGGAAAAATGGTACAGACCAAGTTCAACACAATCCTAATTCAATTTAATGGATAATCCAAAATACCTGATCTACTCCATACTCTTTTCGGTGCTAATCCATATATCATCACCCACCAGAGAATATGATGCCACCTGCACAAAAATTAGAGATTAATTCCACACAGTCTATGTTCAACTATCTCCAAACTGAAAATTCAGCACCATTGAAAAGACTCGCACCTGTCACAGTGTAATAGCTAAACTTACTCATAAAAAGAAGAGGATTAATTTAAGAAAACTAATAGAGACATAAAAAGTATGGTTTTAACAATATATCTTCAGAAATGACATAAGAAACAAAACTATCTATCATATATTACCATGTCATGGTATAGAGTAACAGATCACCATATTTCATCCATGTCGAGCCTGACGAAGGGAGCAGTGATGGCGTTGTTCAGGTCGCCGCCAGGTCGCGCGGCAGCCTCGATCTACAGCCGGATGCACCCTGCCGATGCTCCGCCGTCGCCCCTCCTGGATCCGCCATCGGTCAACCACCGCCGCCTCAATCCGCCTCTGTCGCCCGGCCTTGCCGTCACCCCGCCTTGATCCGCGTCGACCCGCCTCAATCGCCTCGCCCGGCCTCAATCCGCCGTCGTCCTGCCTCTCCGGATGCGTGCCGGTGGAAGAAAGGGTGAGGAGGAAGTGAGGGAGGCGCCGGTGGAAGTCTGCGCGTCCCAGGCAAAGCTGCATGCGTGCGGGGGCTCAAAGCTGCATGCGCGCAGGGGCTCGAGGCTTTGGTGGAAGAGGATCCAGGTTGGGGATGGGCATGCGCCGCGGAAGGCCGTGAAGCTGTGGGCTCGAGACGGGGATGCGGATGGGCGCGGCTGCATGCAGCGGTGGATCTGGAAGAAGTCCTATGGACACGGTCGGAGGCGACGCGAAGAGGCCGCCACGGGATCTTAGGTGGATAGTGGAGGAAGACGGACCGCGGCGGAGAGGAAGAGGCCGCCGGGACGCGCGGAGGGTAGGAGCGAACAGTAGTAACGGAAGGATGCTGATGTGTCACCTCTGCATGCCCGGAGAGGCCCCAGTAGTGGCGCTTTGCCTATACATATAGGGGTTATAGATGATCTTTTGCAGGTTGCAGCATGGACACTCATGAACCCAGCCACACAGGCAAGGTTAAAAGGAGAACAAAAACTAGGCCAAAGAATTTAAAAGGGGAAGCTTTACAACCCTCTGCTCTGTCAAAAAATTTGACTCATGCACGCTCACCAGCCTGCTGGTTGGTGAGTGAGAGTGACTGAGTTGATGCAGAGTTTCCAGTGTTGTAGTTAGCTCCACATGTACTGTTCATAATCACAAGAAGATACATCCCTTGATCGATTTGCCTTGGCATGAAAAGGTGTTTCAGATAGTTCTTTTTTCCAAAGAAAAAACAGCACATGCGACGGTTTTGAGTGATGCTTCCTTTTACCAGTTATTTCCAGAATTCCAAGAATTGCAAGTGTAAATTGGTGGTCCTTTCAATTCAAAATGTAAGTGCAGCTGAGCAGGCTGAATTTGCAGGACTTGTGGATTGTGGCTAACTGATTATATGAATTCCAAACCTTTATTGGCCTGTTTGGTTAATGTTTTCTACGGTTGATAATCTAGCTGATGCTATTTTATTGCGAGAAAAAAAATGACGTGGCATGGTTGATAAGTTTAAGTGCAGAGCTATGTGCATTGTCTAACCTGCTATGCTACACAAGCCTACAACAGCGATAGCCACAGCCTCTGTAGATGGTTGCATACTACAGTATAGTATACAAAGCATACTACATGTCAATGGAAATATGGTGTGCACGACCCACTCCATTTTGCTACTGCAGCAGCTGCCAGAAGAACAGCTCATGAACGGAAACAAAACAACATGGGAAGACCGATAAAAGAAAGAAAACAACCACATGGGAAGAAGAAGGACATGATTCGAAATGCCCATCCGCCTTCCTCCACTCGCCTTCTCGTCACATGCTGACAAGCAATACATGGCAGCATTCAGCTCGGCAGGCAGTTGCTAGTCAACTGTGCCAGCACAGCACCACTTGATGATCCATGGCTGATGGCCCAGTATGTAGGCCAGCAGCGATGATGTCTTGTTTATATTTAAACCTATGATATGAGACAGGCCTGCACTTTGTTTATCTGCATTCACCAGTTTTTGTTTGTAGGAGTTTCAGAGAGTTTGAAGAGCAGCTGAAACAGATCAAGTAGATGATCTGCCCATCAGATCAGGTTACTAAATCTGTGTCCTCAAGTGATGAGTAAGACAGACTTTCTTGACTCCGATTCTATCCATCAGGAGGAGGCAGGAAGGTTCAGTTCAGATCCAGAGATGCTAACAAGATTTGGAATTTTCAATTGAAATCCATCACCATCAACCTGGCCAACCATTCTTGTTTATTTTTGTTCATGGGTCATAAGTGGCTTCCAAGTTCGTTCACCACTGTTTATAATTGTTCAACCTCTAAAGCAAATCACCAAGAACGAATTCCTCTTAATCTGCTAAGTTTTTGTCAGATCAATGCAATTCCATCAACACATTTTTTTATACAATTTCCTGCTTGCTTTACGATCACTACAGTAAATTCAGTAATCAGTCTATATATCTAATAAGAAACAAAACAACAGGAGACAAGAAATCAAAGTTACAATCTTGTGTGTTGTGTTGAACCAACGTGCAAACCAAATGCAGATCACGAATGGCTTCCCTGCTGCCTGGCGCCGGCGACCCAGAGCATTGCCGCCCTGGCCACCGACGGCGGCCTCTCTTCCGCTAGAGACGAGACGACACCACTGTCCCCGGAACCACCTGCCTCGACGTCGCAAGGCTCCTCGTCCCGCCGGTGCCTCTTGCAACCCGAGGCCATCGCCGGCCACCGGAACGACGCCGCGCGTCGTCCCTCGCCGGCGGCAGGTTCAGCCGCAGGGCCGGGGCGGCGACCGTCCTCCCTCTCTCCTGGCGACGGCCGCCATCCAGATCTTGGACGTGGAGAAGCTGTCCCTGCTCAGGCTCGAGGCGCCATCGGCATCCGCGGACGCGGCGGCGGCCTCCCGTGACGGCCGTCTCCCACGCGCCGGCCTTCTTGGGACACCCGAGGTCGCACGCCGACAGCGCGTGGCGGCGGCGCGACGACGACCTCGAGCTCGCGGGCCCTCCTCTTCGGGGTCGTCGCCTTGATGGTGACACGGAGCGCGGCGTGGTCGTCCATGACGTACTCGTAGGATCCCATGGACAGACACCGCCTCTGCCCGAGACCGAGACTTCCCCTGCCATTGCCGCCGCTGCTACCCGTGCCGTCGGCCGCGAGGTCCCTGGCACTGGCATTGCCATCGACGGACCTGAGCTTGCCAAGCTTCACCTCCACGACCTCCTCCACCACGTCCTTGGGCGACTCGTCACCGTCTCTAGCCCCCAAATCACCACCGTCCCTGGCGCCACCCGTCTCAGCGAGGCCATACAAGTGGTGGTGATGGAGCAGGAGCAAGGACGCCGACGGCGACGGCGACGGGGAGCTGGAGTAGTCGTACTCGTAGTCAGCGTCGGCGAGGATGCAGCCACGGCAGAGCGGGCACGTGGAGTGCGAGAGCAGCCAGGCATCGATGCACGGCACATGGAACGCGTGTCCACACGTCGGTAGCAAGCGTAGCTTATCGTCGTCCTCAAACTCGCAGAGACAGACGGCGCAGTCGAACGCCTCGTCGCCACCATCGTGGCGGCGGCGGTTCTTGTCGGCGGCACCAGCGGTGGCGGCGGCGACGACGGCGCGGTAAGGGAAGACGGGCAGCGTGTCGATGAAGGCCTGGTCGACGCCGGCGTCGTGGAGGTGGAACAGATCCTGGAGCTGGCCCTGGAACGCCGTGGGACTGGTGCCGTCGTCGGCTTGCGCGGCCAAGGCGTCACCGACGCGGCGACGGCGACGGCGCGCGCGACGGAGGCGGAGGAGGTTGTGTGCTAGGAGGTTGAGTAGGCCGAAGATGAAGAAGACCATGGCTAGGATCGCGATGAGGAGGAGTATACCCGGGCTTAGCTTCCGGTCCGTGGAGGGGGACAACGGTGGTGGTGGTGGTGGCGATGGTGGTGCTGGAGAAGCGTCGTCCATTGGGAGCGAGTGACTCGCCACACCAACGACGGTGAGCAGAGAGCAGAGCACCGCCCGCCACCCACGCACGACGACGAAGAGGAACGCGACGTGGTTTGTTTGGTTGTCTATGGGAGACTCCACATGGCGATCGAGATGAGACCACGACGCCCAGTGTGAATTGTGAGTGGGGTGAGGGGGTGAGGCTCTGGGCTCTGTCTGGGTGGTTGGCCTTTGTTTGGGATTGGGAGACGGCAGAGGGGTTGGTGAAGGGCGTGACGGCGATGCAACAGAGTGGCAGAGCGGTGATGATGGACTGATGGTCAAAGGGATCCAAGGATGGGGAGACAGACCAGTGGAGATGAAAAGTACTGATACTATTTAAATATGCACACGCCTTTAGAGTCTGAAATAATTTTGGGAATGCCATGACATACAATCGCACACATAAAACTTGTATTGTCAAAAGGCAGGATCACAGGACAGTGTGCTATCTAATTGGGGAAAAAATGAGGACATATGGTATTGTCAAGATAGAGCAGAATTACATAGAAGATAGTGCTCAATGCTAAGTAACTAAGTGCACGCCAAGAGTAAAATTTTTGCCTGGCTAATCCTGGTGGACAGATTGAACACGAAGGTATAAGCACTTCTTTATTTTAAATATTGTCTCTGTTGAAAACTATATTAAGTATTTGTCAAGACTCCATTTTTTACAGCAAGTACAAAGCAGAGAAGAGACTTTCAAGTCACTGAAAACATGAAGTTGTAACCATTCGATTCCACTCTGACCAGGGATATTGACCTACCTGATAGAGGCTTCATGCATCAAATGTTGTAGCAATGATCTATAATTGCACTCTCAAAAAGAAATGATCTATAATTGCAATTGAGGAAGTAGCGAGAACAATAGCAAAGAAAATATGAATTGTTCTACATACTAACATTCAGCCAACTTCATATATTACCCAAAACCATCAAGCAGCAAGTAACTGTGCAAATGACTCCAAACTGAAATTCTGAAATGTGACAGGAAATGCATGCTGACAATTTCAAGCAAGTTAGAAATATGTCAATACAAGAACGGCTAAATCATTACCGATAAGGATTCTTGTCTAGGCAATTTGAAGTAGTAGCCATGAGAACACAGCTGCAGGGCTGTTTACCTCATTTGTGCTAATGACAACTTTATAGCATAAAGGGTGGTAGACCATGAATTATTCACAAATGCTATTTTAAAGAGGTTACATGCAGGAACAGGAAAGGCATCAAGCTTTGATAAATGACAGTATTGGCTGTATAGATAGTTAAGAGTTCGTCTGTGCATGTGTTTGATAAATGACAATACTGATTTAGTGTTTGACGAAGGCGGCAACTGCAGTGCGCTCGCCGCTGCAGGACGATGTGGTTACGCTCATCATGCTGCAGTGGTTATTGATCTAAGTTATGAGGAGCCCTTCCGGACTCTGCCACAGACCAAGAAGTCTACATTGCTAAGCTGCAATCACTACAAGTACATATCATTTGCAAATAAATTCCACCCAGCAGTTAGCATCGAAATGAAGGGGGCTAAGGTGGGATTTAGGTGGGAATACTCACAGCAGACATGGAGACAAGGATGCTCGTTGCCAGCGAAGGGCCTGCTAGTGGCCGCAGCCAGACAGTGCGTCGTGGCCGCGTCCCTAGGGTTTCCTGTAGCAGAGTTCAACACGCGGAGGGGAGGGAGGAGGCAGCGCTGGGGGAGGGGAGGAGGAGGAGGGCGACGCTGGTGGAGGGAGGGGCGCCGCCGGCGTGCGTCGGGGGAGAGCGGAGCGCAGGATGATCGGCGTTAGGCGGGATGGCAGGGGGGAGTCCACGAGGCACAGACATACTTCGCCCGATGTCGTTCGTGTCTGATCCAGCGGCAGGAAGCGAAATCCAATGGAAGCCACCGACGGATCGGCCCATGTACGTGTTCTGGCCCAATAGAAGCGGCTGCACAAGCTTGACTGAGAAGCCAAGTTTTAAATCGCCGGCTAAGCTTCTTAGCTGCGACCCCTCAAAAGCTACGCCGCAGCTATAGCGGGAGATAGCTGCAGCTATCACATTTAGCTGTTTTGAAAAAAAAATCATTATCAGGACACATGTAGCAGACTAGCAGTTCACGAAGGGTAAAAATTTCAGAGAACAAAATCAAAATTAGCAGATCGGAAGCGAAGACACTTACTTGGTTGATCTGCCATGGCGTCCGTCCACTTGATCTGGTTGCCGCCTCCTTTAGCTCGGCGCAGAAACTGAGGTCGATGAAGACGCACTGGCGGAGGCGGAGGGGCAGACCGTCGCGTCCGCTTGAAGCTCCGGCTGGCTGCGCCTGTTGGGGGCAGCTTGGAGTTGGACCTCCGGCTGGCCGTGATGCTTGGGGCCCCACGTCGGCGCGCCGCCGCAGCCGTCGCAGAAGCAGCAGCCGCCGCCGCCGCCTTTTTCGCGTAGAGAGACCGAGAGATGGGAGACGAACGTGAGCGTGAGCGAGGATTAATGGGTTACAGTGGATGGGTGGAAATTGGGATAGATGGGCCGCTAACACAATTTTTCGGCCCACAACACGTTTCGTTGCCGCTAAAAGGATGCCGGTTTAGCGGCTATCACCGGTGATTTCCGGCTATTAGCGGTCAGCGGTCTTTGTTTCTTAGCGCAAAAAGTTGCATATCTTAGCTTCGTTCTTGTCCAGCAGCTATCTCCAGCTATAGCTGCGGAGATTTAAAACTTGGCTGAGAAGCCAGAGGATGGCGCGAGAGGATTTCAAATTTGCGGGCAGACTGCACCGAATGCGGCCGTGAAAAAATCACCACGAGACGGAGTGTTAAGAAGTGATCGCCGGTTCATTCCATTGATGTAGGGGGAGGATTCGGTGGCTTATTCAAGCACTCGAGTGACAATCTATCAGTGCCCTGTTCTTGTATTCTGTACCATGGGTGATGAAGAAGAGGCTAACAGAAAAGAGGCTAACCAAGTGAATCACAATCTGAACAAGTGAGTAATATAGCCCTTCTATATTAATTATTATTTGATTTCAAATGGATTTTTGTTGTTTCAATTACATGTACAGCACGATAGCAACTCTTTTGCTTATAATTCTATTTGCCGACAGATCTAGAATTACTAAAAGAATTTTCTCTACAATTGCATCGGTCCCCTACTTATGTTAATGGATTATATTGTTTCAATCCCATTAATGGATTATATTGTTTCAATCCCATGTACAATGGCTCTCTGCTTATATATTATGTTTTCCATGGGATCAGAATGAGTTAAAGTTTTTTCACTGCCATTGCAAAAAAGTCTCGTGCTCGGTGCTCATGATACGTTTCCTTTTCTAGAGATATGCTACTTGGCTTCGAACCTCACGTTGGCATGGAATTTGGAAGTTCAAATGAAGCTTGGCCATTTTGGCTTAGCTACGGTGGACAACAAGGCTTTGAAGTCAGGAAAAGGTATACAAACAAAAAGACCATCTGATGGCAAGATTACATCATGCAAATTTGTTTGTGCAAATGAGGGTCACCGATTGCCGGACAAAAGAGATCATCTAACAAAATGCCCTCGAGCCGAAACTAGAACTGATTGTCAAGCCCACATGAATCTGAAAATGGATCGAGAGAAGGGAATTCTGAAAGTGTCTGAGCTGGTTTTAGAACATAATCATGCACTACACCTCCCTGAAACCTTACACTTAATGGTGTCACAAAGGAAAATTTCAGATTGACAAGCTTTTGAAATTGAAACAGAAGACGCAGGATTGGGCCAAAAAGCTGCCCATGAGTTGGCTACTCGCCAAGTTGGTGGTCCACTTAATCTTAGCTACACCCTCCGTGATCACAAGAATTATTTGCGGACCAAGCGCCAACGAGAGATGGCATATGGACAAGCGGGTAGTATGCTTAAGTATTTTCAAGACAAAATTGCCGAGAATCCATCATTCCAAAGTATGCCAGCGCAAATGGATTGTGAAGAACAAATAGCAAACATATTTTGGGCTGATGCTAAAATGATAGTGGACTATGCACACTTTGGTGATGTTGTTAGTTTTGACACTACTTTTGGAACAAATAAGGAGAGTAGACCTTTTGGTGTATTTGTTGGATTCAATCACTTTAGAGAAACCGTAGTTTTTGGTGCTGCTCTCATGTATGATGAGACATTTGAATCCTTCAAATGGCTATTTGAGACTTTTCTAAAAGCTCATAATGGACAACAGCCTAAAACTCTATACACCGATCAAGATGCAGCAATGGGAAAGGCAGTAGCAAAAGTGTTTACAGAAGCATGGCATGGATTATGCACCTTCCACATCATGCAAAATGCTATCAAACATCTACACGAAGAGAAGGATGAAGAGAAGGAAAAGGAGAAGAAAAACAAAAGCAAACAAAGAAAAAAAAATGAAGAAGAATGAAGAGAAGAATGAAAGATTAAGTATTCTATCAGATTTTAGTGCCTGCATGTTTGAGTATGAAGACATAGTAGAATTTGAACAAAAATTTGACCTCATGAGGCAAAAGGTGCGGCAGCAAACTTGGTTGGATAGTATATACAAGTTGAAAGAAAAATGGGCTGCATGTTACATGAAGGATGTCTTCACATTAGGAATGAGAAGCACACAATTGAGTGAGAGTTTGAACAATGATTTGAAAATCCATTTCAAATCTGATTTCGATATCATCAAGTTCTTTAAGCATTTTGAAAGGGTTGTGCAAGGAAAAAGGAACAATGAACTGAATTCTGAATTTAATTCAAGGAAAAAGTTACCTAAAATAGGAATGAGAAGACCACCTCCTATGTTGTTGCAAGCTAGCAAGTTGTATACGCCTATTATATTTGAAGCTTTTCAAGGTGAGTTTGAAAGATCCTTGTCAGCTTGCACCAAGGCATCAGAAGAAGATAATACATATCTAGTAGGAGACTGTACATATGAGGAGGAGTATAAAGTTGTCGGTGATCCTTTGAGTCAAACAGTTTCATGTAGCTGCAAACAATTTGATAGAATTGGGATATTGTGTGCTCATGCCCTTAAGGTACTTGATTTGATGAATATCAAGTCACTGCCAGCACAATACGTGTTAAAGCGTTGGACAAAGAAGCGCGGACTGGGACTGTACAAGACAACCAAGGGAGAAACGTAATTGAAAATCCAAAGATGGATGCTATACTTCGCTTAAGAGATATGTCCCGTAAATTTCTAAATTTAGCACATGAAGCAGCCAACTTTCCTGAATGTACTGCGCTAGTGGACAGCACACTTGACATCCTTGGTAAGCAAATTAGAGAAAAAAATCAATGCAAGTACGAGCACTTTTGAGGATATATGTACAGTCTCCACAAATGCTAGTCTGCCAAATGATTTGTTGATCAATGCTAGTCTGAAGAAAAAGGATGTCCAAACCAAAAGTTCAAAAAGAAAACGAACTTGGCTTGATAAGAAGCACAAGGCTAGAAAAAAAGAGACAACAAAAATCTGCACCACAATTTGGAGGAGAGACTAAGAAGGATGTTGCACATGCACAGGAGGTGAGTAGTGGTGGTGCAATCTGTCCATTATTTCCTCAAGCCTTAAATTCAGGCGGTACACAAGCAAAAAGGACAAGTTGCATTGCTCCCATTGTTTCCTGAACTCCCTGGTTCAGGTGCTGCACAAGACCAAGCTCAAGGTGGAAATGCACAAGCCCAATTTAGCTTCACTGAAATGTTGATGGTAATATACTCATATAAAGTCAGTTTACAAATCCAGAGATAATAATTTTGTTTTAAAACACTACTTCATTTAATTTACAGGGACCAATAACAAGCGATCTTATGACTAGATTTTGATGAATTATTCATGTTATGAAGAGGTAGTAATGACTAAGGCGGGGCATATATGCCATGCCTTAGTCATTTTCTCGCAAATCAAGATGCTGCAAGGAAGAAACAACTATGGTGAAGTAACTGTATTTGGGACATTTTGCAAGGAAGATATGTAGCAGCACGCTTGTGAGCACTGAAGTTGATTCAACATGGAGAAATATGCAGGGTTCAGGTCTCCATCCATTGCTCAGAGTTTTTGGGCAACCCTATGACCAGAGTAGGATATGATGAATGGAGGATTTCCAATGCAACTCAGTTATCTTTATTGTAGTGTATATGTTAAATGATGTTATCTGGAACTGATGTATATATGCCACTGCACTAGATTACTCTTTTATATAGTCAAAGCACAATGACATCTAAATATGTTAACTGATGTATTCTAGAACTGAAGTGGGCATGAGCACTCACTTTTCTGAATGATGCACTTTCGTCATGCAATTTCAGAAAACACGTTCATTTAGAGAGGACATGTGAATTTCAATGGACATGTATTTGGAGAACATTACATACTCTGTCAGCACTCCAAAGAAAATACAGAGGACAATGTTATTACAATCGTGTTTCAAACAGCATTGTCATTACATTGCATATTCAGACTTCGAGAACATGTCAACTAAAGAATACATGTGCACCAAAGCAGCTATCTACATCAACAGCACCAGGTGGGCTGAGATGCGCGTGGGGTCATCGGTCAACGCATCGGTTCACTCAGGGATGGTCGCCGCAATTCCGAGTCCGAGCTCGTCGGTGACAGCTGTTAAAAATATAGGCTCGTCCCCTTCTGTGATTGCAAACACCGTCGTTCGGATCGATCTTCCGTCATGAAGAATGCCATCCTAAAGAAACATCTGCAGGAATGTAGAAACAAAAAGAAAAAGTTGGGTTTCAAAGGCAGCGTTCCTGAATCAACAACAAATCATAGTTTCGAGTCATGAGTGACCTTGCCAATATTGAGGGCTTGCTCCTTGGATGTAATTTCTGAGTGTAGACCAACCCAAACGTAGATTTCTTAATTGTAGTCTAGAATCAATGTCCCTTCAGTTGCCAGGTTATCCTGACAGAAGTTGAATACCTCCTTGAACCAAGATATGAGCCAAACAAGGTTTATTTGCCATTTGCTTCAGACCATGCTAGTATTATTTAGCCCATCATTGGAAGGACAAATGTAGCACTCACCTTGAGCAAACCTGCAGGATCATCATATAAGCTTAGAGATGCATCTATGCAATGATATTATCTGAAGTTCAGTGTGAAATATATCTGCATACCTTGTTCAAATCTGTGAGTGTACAATGTAGATCTGCAGGCTAACCCTTCACATGTTTTTTTCTTTTGGAGTACTCCGATTGTTCTCCCAAAGCTTTCCAGAAGTGATCTGGTTCAGCAATAGTTCAGAACACAATATATGCTACAAATGATTTGATATTCATCACCGAGAAGAAAATAAGGATTTGCATGTCGTTTCTCCTTACACACAACTTGTTCCTCATCATGTCAAGTATATTATGATTGTTTGGTGAAGAGAGGCTTCCCATCCAGGTAAGGCACAAACCGTTGTCTTGCAAAAATGCAATAGTGCAGGACACGCTTTATGCGGTACCTCCAAAAGAAAAATCGATGTTCATATCCAGCCATACCTGATGTGTGGCCTTGAGTGCAGTCGAAGTGAGGGCAGGACCTGGTGCGCTGAAGGAGAAGGAGCAGGGCCGGCGGGGTCCGGCGCGGCCAAGGTAGTAGCGGCGCTCAGCTGCGGAGACGGGGGATGAGCCCGGCGAGGGGAGAGGGGCTACCACGGAAGCTTGCTCACCTAGGCCGGAGGAGGTGGCGAGCAGAAACAATCGGTCGGCGGCCATCTTCGTCGAGAGCGTGCGCGGCGAGCCGGCGAGATCCAGAGCGCCTCTGTTTTTTTTTCCTTTTTTATTTTCTCAATTCTCAAATAAGAGTGCTTCTTGATGGGCCACAACGTCTACATGGGCCGGTGATCTCTGTCTTGCTGCTCGTTTCCTGGACGCCGCTTGATCAGAAACGGAGGGCTCGGAGACGAGTACGTCCCTGGACGTAGTCGTTCCAAAGTTAGACGATCCGGTTCCGTCGAGGAGCGGCGCGGCGGCGGGGACAGGCCATGCGCCAGAGTGGGATGGGCCGTCGCGACTTGCCGCTTGCAATTTGCATTGCAAAGCTCAGTTCGAATTGGTTCGCGGGCTTTTTGATTGGAAAGTGGCGGAACCGTCTGATCGGCAGCTTCAATCGGACGGTACAGAGCTGCGTTCGGACGCGGCGTTGAAGCCGGGCGTCCGGGCGCTAGAAAAGAAGGAAAAGACGCCAGGTGGTGGACGAGAAACAACAGGCCGAATGTGTTTGGTTCAAGGAATGGCCGAATGAGATGGTTCATATTCATCTTACTCATTACTTCTTTTGGGGGATAGAATTGATTGATCCATCACCATATCATTTTCTCACGAGGAATGTGAGTTGATCTCACCAAAAATCATGAAATGAACTCATGATGTGATTTCACAAACAACCAAAACCAAACACACCAGAATAACGTGATTTCAGAAGCTAATTAGTATAGGTACGAATTCACCAACTCGATCCGTGTCTGAACTCCGTCCAAAGCAGACTCGATGAACAAAACTACAAAAGGTATCATCTTCATTCCCAGCATCAAGCGGTAGAGGATGAATATGGATGATTAGCCAGAGAAATTGAGGAAGAAGCGTGATGCTCCATCCAGAGGAGGAGGAACAAGCGCCATGGCTTGCTCTGCGGCCGCTGCCATCTTCTTCATTCGGCGTCCAGAATCTGCTGTCGTATATAGGCGGTGGAGGCCTGACACAGCGCCTGCTTGCCGCGAGCATCCCTTAGCTGATGATACTGCAGCTTCGAACGATTGTAGCCCCTGTACTCTCTGTGGCAAGCAAGGCAGCGCACCCACTTGCCATCCTTCTCGCCGAACAGCCCCAGTCGGGTTCTTCCATTCTCAACCTCATTCCTGCATGAATGCATACATCACGCCTATTACTACGTACTAGCTATCATATTATATACGAGTTTAAATTAGCAAACAACATGCCATGCCCCCCGGCCACCCCTCTCTTTCTCTCTCTCTCCTATACCTCATATAATCCCAAGCAGAGCAAGCACGTACGTGATGCGTCTGTCATAGACTTACCGGAATTCTGGGAAGTAGACCTTGAGGTAGTCATTGACGCAGCGGTGTGTTTCATTCGTGTCGCCGAAGAGATGGTTCTCACTGTAGAAAACGCAATTAAGGGGTGCACGAAATAACTAGAGCTGTTTATCCCTTTGATCATTGAGGTTACCGGAATTAAGCAGACTACACACTATCTTTTGTACGCAAAATACTAGTAGTAACAAGCAGCTCATTTACCTTGGCGGGCTTCCAGTCCTAGCTGTTGTCTCTAGCTGGGCCCTTAGTGTGTCCACATAAGGGTTGCCAGTACTCAGGCCATCAGGATAAACACCTCTTATGTGCTTACGGTAGTAAGATTGAGCTCTAAGAGTATCCCCTTGCTTTCTGATACTGAAGTAAGCATGCCCTCTCAGCATAATGACCAGCTCAGGGTGGGCCCTGTGTATGTCACGCTCATGCACCTCAATGTCGACGGCACCATTTATAGCTTTTCCTTTCTGGACCATCAGACCAAGAATGTCTAATGCACGGTCGGACTCCCCTTGGCGAAGACATTGCTGCAGATCATTAGGACCAAGCTGCTCCACTTGAACTCCAAGCCTGCAGTGTATTGAAATCTGAATGTCATTCCATCCGTTACATCATCACCGCCACTCTCAATACATTTTCTGAACTAACTGATCACATTTGACCAGCAATGACAAAAGAAATTTCAGTATAACAATGAGGTGCAAAGAACAGAAGCAAATGGGCATTCCCCATATAGCTAATAGAGAAGATGTGTGCGTGTAACATGGAACCTAAGTGTTTGTGAACGTTAATTCTCAATTGTCAGATTCTAAGGACTGACAAGCATAACTGGAGTAATATTTTGTACCAAATCAATCCCACAAAAGATCTGTACTTACATATCTAACTGATCAAGATCTTCGTTTTCACCGTCGTATGCTTCCACACGGTCATGCTCGTGGAAGAAGGGTGTTGGCCTACATATATATAACAGTCAATAATCAATCCGGACAGTCTATACTTTATACATTTATTACACGCCAAAATGATATAGATGAAGATTGTTCAAAGATACACTGCAGAAACAGATCATAAATCAGAAACACAAGCAAAACGAAACACGTATAGGTGGTATGGGAGTCCCAAATCATGCAATGCAATTGAGAGTGGTCGTACAGATGAGTGATCTTTCTGAACTCTAATGGAAGAACACGTTTTCTTTTTTATTCAGATGTAAGATGTATAGATAGGCAAGGCACACGACGAGTAATAGGAATGAAAAATAAAAATACCACAATTTTCCATACTCTTTCATCCGTACACATGACCAAATTGTAAAACATCAAGAAACACTTCTGAATATTGCTGCTGACAGCTAAACCTAGGGCTGCAAACGGGGCGGTTCGACCCGCTTGAAAACGGGCCTTCCTCCCTGTTCCTCCACCACGGTCCACGGCCACGCCGCCGGCACGGAGCACCGGGCGGCGCCGCCGCGCAGCAGCAAAGGGATGGACCCGCCATGGCGGTGTTCAACGCGGTGGAGGACAAGAACGCGTGGACGTACAGCGCCATGCTATCCGGCTTGGCAATGCACGAGGACGGGCCGAAGGTGCTGTGTTCGACGCGATGGTCCGGAAGGGCCACGACGTGGTGGTGTACGTCGGCGTGCTGAACGCCTGCAGCCGCGCCGGGCTGCTGGAGGACGGTCTGCGGTGCTTCGACCGCATGAGGGGCTCGCGCCCAACACGCAGCACTACGGCTGCATGGTGGAACTGATGGCGCGCGCCGGAAGGCTGGACGACGCGCGCGCGCTCATCGGGAGCATGCCCACGGGGCCGACGGACACGGCCTGGCGAAGCCTGCTGAACGCGTGCCGGATCCACGGCGACCTGGATCTCGCCGCGCGCGCCCTTGAGGAGCTGAGGCACCTCGGCTCCGCCAACGCGGGCGACTACGTCATCGTCGCGGACATGCACGCCAGGGCCAAGAACTGGGCCGCCGCCGCCGCGCTCCGGACAGAGGCGGTGGACTGGGGCCTCGCGTAGTCCCCGGGTTCAGCGTCGTCGAGGTACGCGGCGAGCTCCACCGGTTCGTGTCGCAGGACATGTCGCACCCGCGGACGACGCGCTGCTGGGGCAGGCGTTCCCTACCCCGGAGCTTCTCCTCTCGCCATCCCCCGCCATGTCCCCAGCCGCACGTCTGGCGACCATCGAGCGCACGGTGCGCGGGCCCACGCCCTCCGCGCCGGCGACGGACTACGACGTGGTCGTCAACTCGCAGACGACGACCGACCACGCCGACGACGGCACGCTGGCGGCGGTGCTAGGCCCGGCACGTCACCCGAGCATCCTGTCGCCGCTGCCATCGTCGCTTCCGCCCGCCGCCGCATCGGGTCGAACGGCGGTGCTCCGCGGGTCTTCGCAAAATCGGTTAGGGTCGACCCTGACCCTCAATTAAACACGAGTGGAGCGCAGGGTCAGGGTTAGGAGCGCTCCGCTCCGCCCCCTTGCAGCTCTAGCTAAACCGGAAGGTGAAAAAAATGCAAGATTGCAGCAACAGTACAACACACGTACCGGCCGTGGTCTTGGGCGTTGGGGAAGCCGACGCCGGCGTGGTGGGAGTTCAGCATACCCGTCTGGAGTGCGGCAGTGCCAGGCGGCGCGTACTCGGGGAAGCTTATGGCGGCGGCGGGAAGATAGAGGACTCCCCGTGGCCCGCCGCCGCCGCCGCCGTCGCGTACCTGGGGAAGTTGACGGCGGCCACTGACCTCCCAACCTCCGTGTTGGTGCAGAAGGCCGGGAACACGGAAGGCTCCGCGTGCTCGAGCGGCGGAGGCGCGACGTGCGCCTGCAAGAACGACAACTCCATCGCAGACTGGTGCCCGGGGAAGACGCCGCCGGAGGGATTGGTGTTTAAGTTGCCGGACCGGAGCTCGGCCGCCACGGCCCCCCTCGGCTACGGCGGCGGTACCGAATGCCTGGAGCACGGAGAGGTCTCCGAGCTCTGGCGCCCCCACGAACCGCGGCTCCGCCGCCGCCGCGTGCAAGTTCTCCCATGTCGGCGAGAAGGCAACAGCGACCGAGAGAGAGCAACAGTGATGGATTTGCGTTGCTGCTGAGAGGGCGACAGTGACCTTATACGTTCGCGCACCTATGTAGGCGGGCCCACGGCGGGAGTAAACAAAGAGAAGGCGCATCTCATCCGCATGTGCATCGGGGGACGTATCGTGTGGAAACTTTCTGTGCAAACTTTGAAAACGTTCCGTATCGACCGTAGATCTGTGATCCGATGGCCATCAGCGAGAGCCGTCCTTTTTACAAAAACCGCCCGCCTCCATCAATTGGTATTTTGCAGGAACACCCCCCACCCCCCGCGCGCGCGGGCAGGACGTCAGATTGTCGGATTCTCTTCTTCTTCTTTTATAAACACGGGCAGGACGTCAGATTGTCGGATTCTCTTCTTCTTCTTTTTTATAAACAATATATAGCCTGGAGAATTATTTGTGCCTTTGTATAGTGTAGCTAAGAGAAGATATCAACGATAAATGAATGGTTCAGGGCTAGATGTCTGAAGCTGTTACACTAATAGAATTCCTCCACATCATGGAGTGTGTCAAAGATCATTCCAATTTTGGCTTCAAATGTTCTTTGGGATTTGTGTTGCTTGTGTCACTTGTACAAGGGATCTACGGAAGTGTACAATTGTATGAGATGATATGAAAATCACTTTCGATACCTGGGAACTATACTAGGCTGTTAAGAAAATAGTAGATGAACTTTCGTCCGTACTAGAATATTGTGGTGTGCTTGGACGTTCAGGGTGGGTTTCAACTCCGACCTCGACGGTGATGCCAGCATGATCATCCACTGCATGCATTGACCATTAATAGTGATCAGATTAATTATGATTTGCATGCAGCCCGCGCCCAAGTTAGCAAAGGATCGAGTTAATTATGATTTGCAAGCGACCCACGTGCACTAGTGCACAAACGCTATTTTTTGTCCCGGATGCGTTTTTTACACTACAAAGCAGCTTCTTATTTTGAACGGGATTAAAGTTACTATTAGTCCCGGTTGGAACTACCAACAGGGAGTAAAGCTCTTGGAGGAACGATGTCCGAGGCGGTTTTCATCCGGAGGAAACCTTTAGTCCCAGTTCTAGCCAGCCGGAACTTTGGACTAAAATAAGACATTTAGTCCCGGTTTGACCTCTCAAGCTTTTAATCCCGGTCTAAGAGTAGGACTGGGATGAAAGGTTTTGGGTTGGATCCGCCCAGGGCCCAAGCCGGCAGCGACTTTTAGTCCCGGTTCGAATATACAAACGGGACTAAATCTTTTTTTTTTTTTTGAGGCAACATCACTTTTGCAACGAAAGGACCCCAAGATTTTATTATATTATGACCAACATCGTTAGCGTAATATAGAATTACGTTTTCAGTACTTGAATTCGTAGTTTTGGTTTTCTCTTATTCAAAATACGTTTTAGTTTATTAACACATTTGCGTATTCCATGATATTCCAGTGTGGTTTGGACCTCAAACTTTTTCCTACGCTTTCACATGCCCCCGTGTGCAGGAACCGCCAAGTTTGAGAATTTTTTTGAATTGGTTTGGTATTTTTTCCCGGTTTAATCAAATTTCCACACGAAGTTTTCCCGGTAATTATAAGTTGAAGGCGAGTCCACCCCAAAAAGATGCGAAACGGTGCCAAACTTTGTGAGAAGGTCTCTTGTGCCCTAGGAGACGAAGTTTTGGGGAGGTGGGTGCAAAATCCTGTTGTTTTCCATACGAAACTCACCATGGTTTGTCGCGACGCGACGAGAAAAAAAATGCAAGTAATTCAAATAATCATTAAAAACCTAAGATTTTGCGTGGGATCATATTTTGGGTGTATATGAGGGCAAAAAAATTCAAGCAATTTTAACACAGGTAGACCCAACATCCTTCACGAGGTATCGCAACCTTTCACCAACCATATCTTTGCACTTAGATTCTCCATGATTCGAGGTCCATGCGTATTCCGGTGTGGTTTTGACCTCAAATTTTTTCCCACACTTTCACATGCTCGTGTGCGAGGAACCGCCAAGTTTGAGAATTTTTGAATTGGTTTGGTATTTTTTCTAGTTTAATCGAATTTTTTTGCGAGTTTTTTCCTGGTAATTTTGACATGGTTTGACCAAATCAAAATTTGAATTTTTAAAAAATACGACACCTTCACACTAGTCCATGCGCATTAGACAATGTGTGATCAAGATCGAAAAGAGGAATGTTAAAATGATGTGAAAAATAATTTCTGTCGAAAACAAATAGCTTAAATGATTTTTAATAAACACAACATTTTGCATTAATCTAAATAATTTCCTGTCGAAAAAAATTAGGCTACATATTGTTTCGCCAGAAAAAAATCACTAAGGCGGGATCTCTCTGTGTTTCGCGGATCGTAGTACCTAGTACTAAATAAGCTTAGCGGGCGTGCAAGTATACATTCGTATACAAAATAAAGTAAATGTGCAATAAACACAAATAACACAAATTCAGGGGAAACATCACTTTATTATTCATCGAGAGAATTACAAAGTACAATTTCTCACATATATATATTTGCGCCGAAGCTCCATCGACAATCGAGGATTGTGTAGTTTTCGGTTCCGGGGCCTCTAGAGGCCACCGGTTAATTACATCTGCGGTGTTGGACCACGTAACACCTCCGATTAAGCTATGCCGATGGTCGTCATTGTCGTCTCCAAATATATACGAGTTGTCTCCAAAATATATGCATAAGCACAAGTAAATGAAAATGGTGCGAGCCTCGCCGGTCTCTAGCAAAAGGGTATCCGCCTCGCCATGCGGATCCCATAATGAAGTCGAGGATGTTCGGCCTCGTCGGTCGCGAACAAGTATTTCCGGCCTCGTTGGTCGCGGAAAAGGAAACGCCCCAGCCTCGTCGGTCCGGGGAAGAGGATGACTTCATATGGATCACCCGCCTTGGCGGTCGCGGAAAATGGTAGGTGAATGTGAGACTTGTGCTCATGAAATACTTGGGAGATTTCTCTATGTGAAACTTCGGGACGCGTATGCTCAGCGTCAATGTAAACTTCTGAGATGTGTATATACTCAGCGCTAGCTCTCGCCACGCCTACAGGAAGTTGTGCTGATAAAACTCACGGGCAAAATTATGCTAAGCCCCCGGGTGAATCGTGCATTGCGCCACGATATTGATGTAGTAACTTGGTCGTGAGTTGCACCACGAAATTTAGTATTGAGCCGGCGTTATACAGGTCATGTGTTGCGCCACCAATTTTGGGGTCGAGTATCGATGGACGAACTTGACTTTATTAATTCAAGTGAACATGAATTAGCTAGTAAACATGGGCATGCATACAACACTATGCTTGGCCTTTGATATTTGCTTGATGACTTAGACGTTGGCATGCATATGCCACGAGCAGACTGCCTCGAGCCTGGATCGCCGATGGGCTCGTGTAGGGCCGTCGAGGCCGCCTCTGAGCTGCCATGCTTGTTGCCGCCGGACACGTTGGCCGCATTTGAAGAAGATTGTCGGGATGCCACGCTTGCTTGCTAAGCTTTGTACGCGTCATCGAAGAATTGCCACACGCCGGCCATTGTAGTCCGTCCTGTGAAGATTGTGTACGCGTCTTCGAATGACGAAGTTGCTGCTGGGCTTGCGCTGGGTCGTAGGGCCGTTGCTTATTGCTGTCATGCTCGCCACAGTCGTGTCGTTGCCAGGCCGCCATGGATGCCGAGATGGACAAGCTCATCTTATAGGGTGCCGCCGGGCTGCCATTGCTTGCTGAGTTCTGCCCTTGCTGACTAACATGTCGTCGGGCTGCTGCTTGACCATGATGACGGGCTGCCATTGCTTCCTGCCACGCCCGAGGAAGAATGCCGCTATGCTTGCTGGCTTGTTGCCCGTGTAGATCTTCACTTGATATTCTTCTAACTATGGCATTGATGAGGTCAACCGACCCATCATCTTGACATTGAAGGCCGCCGGCCGCCGGGTCAACTTTGACGATGATGATAATCGTTGTCGGGCTGATCACACGTCTTGCTTATTTATCATAGAAATTGATCTGCCTCCTTGCCGGGCTGCTTCTCAGCACGTGCTCAACGCTTGGGCTGCATCTCTTGCCGATATCTTTGCTTGTGCTGATCTTGCTGCCACAGTGCTCTCGCCGGGATGCCACGGGCTGCCATAGGGTACCTGTTGATGGCATGTTGATGAGGTGGCCGACACGCTTGTCGTGGGGCGCCGTCGCTTGAATGCTTATGCACATCGGCCTGCTTGCGCCGCACTGGAGTTGAAGATGCTAGCCGTCCATGTGCCGCTGACCGGAGTTGGAGATGCTCATCGTCGTGACCGTCAATGTGCCACTGACCGGGCTGCTGTTACTTATGCCGCGCTCGCCACTGGACGCCGGGCGAGATAAGATGGCTGGAGGTGATAATATTGAGGACCGCAGTTCACGAGCTTATCAATCATAGAAACCGATCTGCCTCCTTGTATTGCCGGGCTGCTACTGAGCACGCCAAATACTTGGGCTGCATCTACCTTGCCGGCATCTTGCTGGTCGTTGTGCCGCGTACTGATCTTGCCGATCTTGCTGCTTGCTGGGACGCCGTCGTGTCGTGGGCAGCCATCGTCTCTTCTTTGCTTTCCTGATCGTCGCTTCAAGGCGTCGTCGTCGTAGATGGATTTAGGGGCCAATGTCATCGTGGCTAGAACATCACCTTGAAGATGGCCGCCGATTTGCTGGGCTGCCGTGCGTGCTGCCCGTACCTCGTCGTTGCTTTGACCGCCGGTGTACTGCCCATCTAGATGACGACCAAAACATCTCTGCATCTGTACCTACACATGCAGGAAACAAACGACATCTAGATCTAAATATATAAATATAATAAATAATCTCACCATAGGTGTGGGGGTGTGGGCATCTCGTCGACGGTGAAGATGATTGCTGATGGTGCCGCGGTTGACGAGCTCGCCGGAGGCGAGGCTGACTATATCGGCATGATCGATGCGGTAGTGGCGGCGTATATAGGAGGGCTTTGGCTTGATATGCATGCCCTCATCGTAGCATGGTCATCTCTCCCGTGACATAGAATGGCCGGCTGTTTATATAGGGGCCTGAGCCAGGCATCCCTTGTTAGCCAAGCAAAGACGTCGTAGATTGAAAGGCCAGATATGATCTCAACGAATGGCAAATTCTCCGGTGTATAACCGTATGAGACAGATATGTGATCCAAGGTCTTAACCGAAAGCATTTGGACGTTTACGTATCCATTATCTGTGCAGGAAGCTAACGTGATGCACACGGATTACTTCAAATAGCATTCCTGAAATATAGACCCATATTGATACGTACATATCTCTTTTCACAGGATATATATCATACGTGTTGCTAACTTATATTCATGCATGTACGTATTTTATTTTTTTGAGTATGACACGCAGTACAACGCAGACACTCACAACACGCACGCACACTCACCCCCTATGAATACACGCACGCAAACCCTACCCCTATGAGCACCTCCGGGGGACCGGGCAGCCGGCAGATCCGGGAGATTCTCGAAGTCACCGAGGCGCCTCGTCGTCGACGGAACGCCGCTACCACTTAATGCATAACGCCGAAAATCTTGGGAAAATCCCAAGAAAAGGTGCGAACACCGTGATTTAAACCCCGGGTGGGTAGCGCCCCACCGGACCGCCCTACCATTGGACTACAAGCCAATTCGCATGTACGTATTTTATTTAACTAGCCAAACATGTCATGGGCCGAAAATACATGGCCACCTCGAATAGTAACCAATTTTGTATGGGCTTTGAAATATTAAGCCACATATAAAACATTTTCATAGCTGGTCTGACTGAAAAGTTAATTGGCAATAAAAAAATGCCAAAATTTCATTCTACACATATTTTTTTTATGTATGTAGTAAAGAAAAAGTAAATATAACTTGTTTTTAAAAAGGTTGTGCCATGCATACAATTTATTGGGCAATTAACAAGGCTTTAGCATTTAAAAAAAAAAGAGACATATATAAAAAAAAAAAACACAGCTTGAAAGTGGCGGGAAGTGAAAATCTATGCAACTTTAGCCTCGGGTGATACCAAGACCCGGGACTAAAGCTTGAAATTTTTGAGAGCGAGCCATTCAAAATTTCTGGAGCGCGCTAGGGGAGAAATTTTAGAGAGAGCTTTTAGTCCCGGTGTCACCACAACCCGGGATTAAGCGACTTTAGTCTCAGGCGTCGTCAAGACCCGGGACTAAAGCTGCCCCTGATATATAAGCCACCCTACCTCTCTCCCTTCTCTAACAACACTTCGTTGAACCATCGTCTTCTTCGCTGCTGCTCCCGCCAGCCAGGCGACGCCGCCAGAACCGCTGCGCCCACCGCCCAGGCCGGAGTACGCCGCCGCCACCAGCTGCGCCCGGCGGGAGGCCGCCGATTCAGCTGGTGAGGCTCTCTCCCATCTGTGCGTGCGTCGATCTGTATCGATCTTTTTTCTGGTATCGGCAGCACACACTTCACCGTCGATTTGCAGTGGTAGCATGATATCTAGATCAGTACGTGATGACCCTGACGAAGCTACTACGACAGGTGATGATGGGCATACCACGTAGCCTGCTGGCAGCTCACACGGGAGGACAGTATTTGACAAAACTCCTATTTTGTGTATAGGATTAAGAAGCTAAAGGAATTGCAAAGTATGGAACCTCTCATGTGGCAAGCCGGCAAGCAGCATGTGACTTCTTTCTTTTTATTTTTAGATAGATTAGTGTCAGTTTTTTTTTTTTTTTGAGAATGACACAAGATAACGCAGACGCCACAACACGCACGCACACTCACCCGTGTCATTTTAGAGTATCACCAAATACTTTTTTTAAATATATATGTAAACACGCTTAGGCGTGATTGTAAAAAAAAAAAGAAATATATGTAAATGAATATTGTATGTATATACAACTTGTGCATACTTTAGTTTCATACTTATATTTGTGTCATTTGTGTACATTCATCGAACCGAAATCTAAACGTATATATCATTTGTAGTGTAGAATCGTATTCGAAAACCAAATTTAAAAAGAAAAATATATCATGAAATTAAAAGAAACGGAAAAAAAAAAAAAAAGAGAGAGATTTAGTCGGTTGGTAACACCAACGGGACTAAATGCCGGTTTGGGTTTGGCACTCGGGCCTCGAGGGCATCCAGTTGGTGTTACGAACGGGACTAAAAGTTATTATTAATCCCGGTTCGTATTCTCACCACTCGATTTTTAGTCCCGGATGCGTAATCCCGGTTCAATTTACACTATGGAGAACTGGGACAAAATAGCGTTTGTGTACCGGTGGTGCCACGTTAGCAGTGATCATCGGATTAATTTTGAGTCAAAGATAGCAATGCCGGCATGTATGGCTGCCATACCAACGTTCGCGTCGCGGACGGCAGCCGGCTCCATGGCGGAGGACGGACGGTTTTGAAGCACGGGTGCGGACGAGGCTGTTGGAGTTGGCGCCGATTCCGATGATGCGGTCGCAACTCCATGGCGTCGCGGGCGGCCGCCGGCTCCATGGCGCACGGAAGGACCACGAGCTCGCGTGAGGGAGGAGGCGGCGCCAGAACTTCCGTGGCGAAGCGGCGGCGCGCCTAGGTCGACACACGTTACGCACGTGACTCCCATCCGTGATTCGCGACACCTCGTGGACGGAACGGGCACCTAACGGAACAGATGGAGGGGGATTGCAAAAACCACAGGCCAGGTGTGGGGACGGGCGGGCGCTAAGATGAAAAATTCCTCAGCTCTGTTCGGTGCCCTCCGATGGAGATCCAAAGCATCCTCGGTTCGAAGTTTTCAAAGTTTGCACAAGACCTTGGTTTGCACACGATACGTTCCCGTGCATCGGACAGCGTGTTCTCTGAACTTTAAAAACTCTCTTTGTATTTATATAGTGAAAAAAAGTTAGGGAAATAACTGTTAAATCTTCATGTAAACACACAGGTTAAAGAAAGGCATTGACAAGCCGATTCTACAGCTTTGACTTGTTGAAACCTGGTTCCATTCCTAATAGAGTAAGTAGTTATTTGGCTTTTGATTCGAACATGCATCAGATCGGATCGTGGATATGAACATACCTTGCAAACTTTTTTTTTTACTTTTTTTGCCCATTTCTGTTGCCACTGTTTTGCCCAATCAGCAGGTGCAATTGCATGGGAGTGGCAGGACGGTAGAAGTAAATCATGTCTGCGATGAGTTGGAGGTGGCCGTGTACGTAATCTTTATTATTGCGCAAGATCACTAATGTCTGTCCATTTTTTAATACATAATTTTGGCTCAGGATATCATTAGATGAGCAGACCTGATGGTCTCAGTTGTGCTCTCTTGTCGCTATTATTATTAGTCCAAATTCGCTGACGGTGACGTTGTCACGTTGGCCCTCAGCCTCACGCACGTACCACCAACCACAGCATGAAACAGCGACGCGGCCGTTTCTGCCCGCAGGCAAGACCAGGAAAGCGAGCAAGCCGTGGGGCATGCAATTCGAAAAAGCGAGCAAGCCGTGGGGCATGCAATTCCGATTCCGCCTTTTACAAGTTTGCAGACAAACAATACCACCATCGAGGAGGACCTACCAGACCTCTTAGTACCAACTTGCACCGCCGTCCCTTTCCAGCCGGTGAAAATTTCCACCATCCCTTCGCCGATGGGGAAAATCCACCATTAGCGCCGCGCGCCGCTTGCCTGATCGAGCTCACGCGTGTTTCAGGGAATCTGGGCTCGCGGATTCAGCAACGAACCGCTCAGAATTGTCTTCACCGATCAGGAAGCAGCAATGTCGGGTCCTCTCTGTTAGTGATGCTGGTTCAGACAGTACCGGTTTGGGCTGTGGACCATCGCGACACGGATCGCGTGGCCGGCCACCGTCGCTTCCTCTACAGTCGCCGCTTCAAGCTGCACTAATGATCGATAGTGCTTGTTCCTAGTTTTCTATATAGTACAAAATAATAGTATAAGTACTAGAAAATTTTGGGCGCTGGCATATCGAACCATGTTTGACCCGACCATGGTCGATCTTGGCAGGATTGAGCCGACCAGTGTCCATGTCAGAATCCGAAAGCAAGCTTCCTTAGATGTTAATTACTCCCTCAGTTCCAAACGAGCAGGAGATTCAGTTAAGTCAGATTCCGTTGTGATTAGCCTCTCCTATTATTATTAATAGGTTTAGCGAGAGTATTTATAACACGATCCAAGTAAGTCTCGCTCACGGGTATCTAAGAAATTATTCTTCTTGTGGCTAATAACATGATTGATGTTGATTTGTTGTCAGACAAAACATTGCACCATGGTTGATAAACCAGGGTTGATAAGTTCAAAAAACAGAGCGAGAGAAAAACACCATATCTGCCATATCTGTTTTTTTTTTTTTTTGTCTTCCTTCAATATACGATGGTTAATGGTTATTGCAAAGAACCACCAACTCTACATGCAATTTGCCAAAAAAGAGAGTGAGAGAAAGGTAAATTTGTGGTCCCGTATTGAACTTGATCTTCTATATTCGAAATTATTTTTTAGTCTTCACTCCAAAAAAAAAATGAAGTCGTTACACCATATCTAGCACGTACCATTTTTTATTGCATTGAATTTTCTTGTCTCTTGTGACAATACTCCCTCTTTATCGCATTTAGAAGACGTTTTGAAGAAGCTTTTTATTGCATTGAATTTTTCTTGTCCCTCGTGACAATACTCCCTCCTTATCGCATTTAGAAGACGTTTTGGGGAAGCTTTTTTTTTATTGCATTGAATTTTCTTGTCTCTCGTGACAATACTCCCTCATCGCATTTAGAAGACGTTTTGGAGAAGCTTTTGGTCAAATATTGGAAATATAAATCATGAATAACCTTTAAGTCGTTGAGTTTGAAAATGTAAAAATTATGTCAATAGATTTGTCTTGAAAATTACTTTCATAAAAACATACATATATAACTTTTTAATAAATATTTTTCATATAAAAAAAGAAACCAAAGTTGTGTTTTGGAGGCTGTGTCATTGTTCTAAACGTCTTCTAATTGTGATATAGAGCAAGTACATGGAAGCTCTAAACCCTAAACCGGTATAAATTTGTTGGGTTTTGCCCACTTAAATCCATGCCCATAAAAGTAAATTGTTCTCATTAAAAATCTACGATCCATCACGGGTTTAATTTTGTTCCTAGACTCATGCCCACTCAGGTTATGGATACCCAACGGATCGTTTATGCCCTAACAACAAGCACACATATCACCACTAGTGAGCAGATTGTAGTATATAGTACATATTGACAATTGCCATATACTCATGTTTGTGCATAGTGCAACGAAAAATAACGGAAATAAGAAATCACATTTCACCAACTATATACAAAAGCCAGCCACTATATGGTTTATATATATTAATGACATATATACATATTCAACCAGTCAGGATATATCAACATCTTGGATGCAACGTGACATGCAAGATCTAGCGTGAATGCACGATCGAGATGCACGCCAGCATTGTATGGTCGGCAGCAGTGGGTGAGTGTGGAAATAGTGAGTTAGGTTAGGGTCTGAGATGAGAAGTTTGTCTTATATACGCCTTTAAATGAATCGATGTAGTTGAATTTGGGGGGTATACTGTGGTTGATATGAGCTACCCATCTATGATGACAAATCGGGTTGAAATACTATACCTCTAGACTCACGCCCACGAACCTTGGGTCTAGCTTTTTGCCCATCAACAAATATTGACCCATGCATGTCCCTACTTGATGGGGTAAAACTCCGTCAGGTTTCTGGTTTAGGAAAGTCGTTGCCATCTCTAAGCACAACACTCAAGCACGGATAGGTTCTCTAAAAAAAGTATTTTCATAAAAAAAATCTTTAGCTCTTCAGGAGGGAAAACCGGAAACATGCTCCAGTTTGGCTCATCTTCTACCTGCCACGAACCCTGTGATGTGCTATGGCAGGCTACTACTCTTAGGTCGGTTTGCCATCTAAACCGGCATAATCTTCACCTGAGGGTATGTACATTAGTATTGTCTCCAGATGTGGCATGGATCATAAGATAATTGAACAATCAAACTCATACAGTATGTTATCGTTTAAGTTGTCTTACAGTAATTCAATAATTCTTAATTTGTGCAATTAATAAAGGAAAGATTGTGAGTTACTTTTTTTTTAACCGAGGGGATCCCCAATTTTCATTTACATGGTTTGAGAGTTTACAGGGAGTAGCCTAGCTTAGAAAAGTAGCAGATAAGAACTATCATTAAGGGTTCAAACCTTATAGCACATCGAGACGAGTCTAAAGGTATCGCAAAAATAATACATGGTTTGAGAGTTTACGGGGAGTAGCCTAGCTTAGAAAAGTACTAGCAGATAAGAACTATCACTAAGGGTTCAAACCTTATAGCACATCGAGATGAGTCTAAAGATATCGCAAAATAGTTGTTTTATAGTCCTAAGTTTTTTCTATTCATGACGTGGTTGCTTCATGCATGAAACAACCATCTCTTTCTCTCACCCTTCCTATCTCTTTCCCATGTTATTAAATTCTATGACATTAGATGATACGGCGTTTGAGACTGATGATTTTACCTGCCCTCCAAACACGGCGCTAATAACATGTCAACAGTGAACGGACGCTGACCTTGTCAGATAAGCTTGACGGTATTCGAAAAAAAGCTACTCCAAGCTTGGACGCTGGAGCCAGAACTCAACTAGCAGTCTCGGCAGGGTCATTATTCAACGCCGGCGACGAGCGTGTTGCGTTTCCGGCTCCGCAGTCACGTGTGTTATATCTTGGACAAGGCCCACCACCACGTGCGCGGGGTCGGCCCATGGGCTAGATCACTGGTTGCGCCTGGAGAAGTAACGGCCTCCTCCTGCCTGGCGCCGTCACAGACTGCCGAACCAATACCATCGCAGCTCGTTCATTTCATAGGGGCTCGTCTCCTACAACCTGACATTGCCCACTGAAGTACTGAACCGTGTGATCTGCTATTGCAGGTTGCTACTCTCGTCTAGCCCTTGGCCACCATCCAAACCCGTGAACTGTTTTGGCTGTGTTTAGAGGTCAAACTTCTCCCCAAAATTTCATGCATTTTCATCACATTCTCATCACATCGAAACATTAAATGCGTGAAAAGACGCATCGCCAAGAGTATGAAATGTAGGTAAAAAAACGGGCACCAGGTCTCGATTGGGAGTGTTATGAGAGTTCCATTTGTATTAATTAGACTGTCACATAAGCACTTTTGATGACATGATTGTGTATTTAAGAGGAAAGAGATGAAATTCTCTTGATACAAATACCAACTATCTCTTAGTCATGAAATTAAATGCCTATGAAACCACAAGATGAATTCTCCATTGAGAAAGGGGGTTTAAGCCCAAGTTTCATTTCATTTCACATGACATGACGATTTTGGAAACAACTTGAATGAAACTCACCACCGAGACTGGCCTAATTGCACAATTTAGATGTATATTCATGGACGATCTTTTAAGCCTAGTTAACTCATGGTAGGATAATATTTACCACAAATAAACGAAACGTGCTACATAGTTCGCTACAGTTTCTAGAATTTTGGGCCTGCAGGTTCCGTCCGCCCTGACTGGCAATGTTAGTTGGCCAGAGACCAGAATGGTACAAAGAGACAGAGGCAGGATCGTGGTCCACCGTCCACAGACCACAGGAGGCTCAGGATTCAGGAAACTGACTACCATCACGTTTCTCCCGGTTGGCTGTCGCCGGCAAACTGCCAGCAAAAGGCACAGGAGAACATCACCATTAGCTAGTCGACTGAAAGCACGGCTTGATCGAGCTCGTTAATTAGCCAAGGTGTCCAACACGAACTAGCTAGCAACAACACACCAATGCAAGACACCACCCAGTGGTTGGTATTTACTACATGCGTGTTATTGGATACTAGGACGACAGGCGCGCTTCGCCGCGCCCGTATTGAAAAGTGTCCGTATGTAGGAGCCGATGTTTTAGTTAATTAGTTTGCAGTGATCATTATAGTATACTACTGAGCTGCTGCTTCTATGGACGTAGGATAAAAATAATCACAAAACTGAAGATGGCATAAGCGCATCGAAAACAACCATATAGAGGCTACAGGTATCATAATCACCATAAGTAGGTCAGTAAAAAAAACATGATATTTGTATCACGGCTATTGCCTGAATCTCTGTTGAACATGTAATGGTATTTTGTGATAGTAACTACCACATTAGTGTACATTTACCATACATGGTAGCACATTGTTTGGCTCAGATAATGCCTGCAACTCTGCAAGTCTGAGTATTACCTGGGACAAACGGAGGCAAAACGCTAAAACTCTAAGAGCATCCATCTATGATGCTTTGCTTATGAAACCTAATTTGGTGGCAATAATCAATGACAATGGCTTTTATGAAACTTGACAGCATCAATCCTCGTTTGCCCCTGCAATAGATAAATGGACATTGAGAAATTGGATGATTATTGTTAAGCTTAAACCTAGATCAAAATCAATTCAGGCAAGTATTGTAGATAGCTATCACAAGCGCTCATCCTTGCTATTTAGCAGGGCCAGAAAGCTATTTGGGCCCAAGTTTGGATGTGGGATTAGGTCAACAACTTTTACAATTAGCCAGTTCTTTTTAAACTTTGACCTTCCATGGAGTTTCCCTGTAGTAAAAATAATGTAGACAGTAGAAATTGCATTGAACCACAGAGGACCGCTGAAAAGAATAGTTACCTTCCCATGAAGAAGGATAAGGTCCACTCTGAGAATTTTTGGTAGACCACAGAACCTAACAACCCATCTCCTGATCTTCCATTTATGTGATTATGCAGTAACATAACACCTGTTGCATCCTACATTAGTAATACAAATTAGTTGGTTGCATGAAACAAGACATAGTAATGTGTCACATATAAAATAGCAATGATGAGCAGCTTTTGCTAAGGAAAATTTCTGAATGTATTAGGACACTTAATAATATATATGCAACAAATAAAATTTGGAGGCTGATTTTAGGCCGCTCATTGCATCCCCAGATCGTATTGATGGGAAAGATTAATCACGGTGTCATGCAAGGCTAACAAAATAATGTCACATTATCTGTTTGTAGTCGTATCTCATCAACCATAGGCTAACAAAATAATGTCACATTATCTGTTTGTAGTCGTATCTCATCAACCATTTAAATCAACGTAACCTAAGAATGTGTAAGTAATGCAAATATACCATCCTATCATTTATAGAATCAGAAACATTATGAAAAACTATGGTCCCCATTTACATGGGTAATTAGGCAGCTATTAGTAAGAGAACATAGCGATGAACCAAAATTAGAGGGGAAAATGGAAATTGCCAACTCTTTAAGGCCACCTAGGATGTCAGTAGCAACAATTACAATGGTATGCCTTTGATTTGACCGATGAAGATGTGAAAACCACTTTAATGATTGGATATATATGTGATGATAACAATGCACCTAAGCTGGTGAGATAATTCAAAGCATATCATGTGTATGTTTGTGCTATTTTATTTTGTTAAAATAAAACATATTCATAGTTAGGTTAAGATTTATAGTAAGAACAGTGGACTGAAATAAATCAATTAGAACCATGCTAACTGTTTGACCTTATTCTTTGAAAGTACACTACTCTGTACATAAGTTGTTATCTGTGTGTAGTCATGTAGTTAGATGTAAATGGCTATAGATAAACTACGTAACAACCGCAAACATCCATGATCCAAATTTTGCATTACTGAATCGCAAGTAATTTGAGGAGCTCTGTTTTTTACAGACAACATTGTTGCTGTGTAGATGGCAAGATTAGTAACTGCATGATGCAAACAAATATTAGCAAACTCCATAGATAAGGCAATACAATTACATAGGAGTTCCTTACCTATCAATCCAATGGGAGAACAGGGAAAGGGACCAAGTAGGAAGAGGACAAACACAACACCAGAGCATCGATGAGACCAAATCGATCTGTACATGCATAACATCAAATTAATAGCAATCATACATGTTTTCTCCATTTGGTACACTGTCATGTTAAATCGAAGTGCTAACATATAGATAAATCATTTGCGTAGGAAGCAAAAAAAATTGTAACATGAGGAGCTAAAAACAATGGAAAGCACAAAGTGAAGAATAATCAAGTTTTTTCTCATGTCAGGCGGCGCAGCCGCCGGTACTGCACAATTGGACGGGAGGTGATACATCTATTTTCATTCCATGTCGCTACAAATTCGCCAGCAATGCAAATGACATGACATGTTATAAATTAAAAATAAATTTCAATCAATATTGCATTCCCAAATGATAGCAACAAATATTATTATTTGATTTCACTTTGGCATCTAGGGTTCTGTATACATGTGCTATGATCTCCATGAAATCAGCAAATTAAAACACACACACACACACACACAACACAAAGCTGTTAAAAAAAAAAAAAAGAACACAAAGGAGATACCTGGAGATGAGGACGGGCGTGGACTTCTGCACAACAGGGATCACTGTATCTCTCTTGCTCTGGTTTCGAAGGCAGTACTTGTGTGCAACTGGGATGAGGACCTGAGAGTGGGAGACTGGGAGCACGAATCAGCACCAGGCAAAGAGATACACGCACAACATTTACACATGAATTTGCAGAGAGAGGAGATCGGAGCGGCTGGTACCTGCAGGCTCTGTAGATGAGGACCGCACGCGTGGGATCAGACCTGGAGCACGCGGGGGAGTAGAGGACCTGGAGTACGCCGGAGACGTGGGATCAGACCTGGAGCACGCGGGGAAGTAGAGGACCTGGAGTACGCCGGAGACGGACGACGCCCAGATCAGTAGCGCGCGGGGAGGGCAGCCGAGGCGCAAAGGTGCGGCTGCGCGGGAAAACTGTGGGCGCGCGGCTGCGGCGTCCTCCCCGCCATGATGCGGAGACGGCGACCGCGAGGACGTGCCGAGGAGAGGGCAGGGACATGGTCGGCGGCGACCGGACGGGGCGGGAGGAGGTGGATGCAGAGGCAGAGGCGGCGAGGCGAGCCTTTTTCTTTTCACGGGAGTTGGGCGAGGGGAAGAGGATGAAGCGGAGCCGTCGAGGCGCTGCGAGTTTTTTTTTTTTTTTTTTTTTTTTTTTTTTTGACGGGCGGCCCTAGGGCGGCGTTGCACGCTGCGTTTTTTACCGACCGGACCTAGGAAACCGTCGGGGTCCGGAAACGGTAAACCCGGTCGGTTACCGTAGAACCGGACGGTTCGGACGGTTTGAAATTTGAATTCAACCGAATTCAAACCGCGCCGGTGAACGGTAAAAATCCGCAAACCCAGGGCGGTTTGGAATTTATACCGCCCGGTTTGAGCGGTTTACCGAAGCGGTTTGAGCGATTTGAACGGTTTTTTTCAAAATTCAAAATGTAATTTTTTTTTATAAAATGCTAAAAAAATTCCTAAAAATACTTCATGATTTGTAGAATCCAATGATGTCAAAATTACTTAAATTTGAGTGTGTTTAGTATGTTTTTCGACCTTCATGATTTAATGGGCCTTAAATGGGCCTTAATTTGTGTATTTTTCTTTTTCTTTTTTTCAAACTTAGATTTGAAATTTTTTATACCAAACCAACTCCAATTTGACAAATTTTTACACCCTTGGCTTCTATAAATCACTTAACTATTTTACAGAATTTTTTCAACGATTTTTTTTCAAATTTTAAATTTTGAATTTGTCTTCTTTTATACCGCCGGCCCCGTAACCGGACCGCCCGGTATAAACGGTAATCCGCGGTTTACCGCGTAAACCGTCCGGTAGAAAAACGCAGGTTGAACGAACCGGAAGAGACCAAAATTACGCGAACACACGCACGAGCCACGCAGAGGCGCCCGATTCGTGAACAGTATCCGATACAGTGACCAAATTGCTCTCGTCGCGCGGATGCCAGGCGCTATATATATATAATATATAATATAATAATAATAAATAATAATAATAATTATATATATATATATATATATATATATATATATATATATATATATATATATATATATATATATATATATATATATATATATATATATATATATATATATATATATATATATATACACACTCCTATGTATGTACTCTACTGGATTAGCACATGTGTCGAGACAAATGGTGCACCGGCACATGAAAAATATGTAGGTAGGCTTCGTCTTCACAACGAGGTTGGGGTACCCCGGGGCTGAGATGCGGACGGTGGAGATCTTGGAACGGGAGCCTCATGAAAGGGAGTAACCAGAGGATTATGTAAGAAGCGAGTTTCCGTAATAGCTTGTCAGGTGGAGAAGCAGCAAGCAGCATGAACGACACACGGCCGGGCACAGGCCAAAAGCGCTTCAGGAACGGGAGGGATCAGATCCTGCGCGCTTTTGTTTCTGTTGCGTTGCTGCTGGGTCTGCAGGGGAAAACCGGGCGTCATGATCGCGACCTGTTCTGGACACCTAACATATACCTTTTCCGTATAATGTTACACACAAAGTTTTTTTAAAAAACAAAATGTTGCATACAAAGGTTAACATTTTTATTTTAATTACTCCTTGGATTGGAGGGCCCTTCTCGACACACGCGCCCCGCTAAGGTTAGCGGGCGCGCATATGCCAACCTTGTCCCTCATGCGTCCCTCTTCATCTTCTTCTCCGGCCAACTCTGCCACCATCCATCCCATGAGCGACCTCCCCCCCCGCCTGCCGCCCGCCCCAGTAGAGCAAGCCCTTCCCTATTCATAACCGAGAGGGGAGGGGGGGGGGGGGGCGCAACCCGCCACCACCGCACCTGGCCATTCCTTTGGAGCCGGGGATGTCGAAGGTTTCCCAAATCCCAAACACTAACCCTAAAAAAAGCTATTGCCTCACCATTGTCAGCCTCGACCACCACCGGGCGCCGATCCACCAATCCTCCAACATCCTGCGCGACCCCTCCACCCTCACCCTCCCTAACCAAGAGGAAGTGTCCGCCTTAGTCCGCCACACACCGGCCGCCAACCTCGTCGGCTGGCCGAGAGGGTGTCGCCGCCGCTCCACCCGCCCCCCAACCTCGTCGGCTGGCCAGAGGGTGTCGCCCCGCGCCGCTCCACCCGCCCCATTCGAACCTCGCCCTCCCTAACGAGGAGAAAGATGATGTGAAGGATTGTGCCTTGCATTGTGCACACAATACATCTTTAGGTTTCCGATGATGTAAATGTATGGAAAGATGTGTTGATACCATAACGCCACTTTTAACAGGGATTTTATTAGCATTTATTATAGTGATACACGAACACATTAGTAGAAAATGTTGGTCTAGCAAAGAATCTAAGGCTAGACACAAGATGAGTTTAGTCACTGTGTGGAGGATGCCCAGGGTCTAGTCAAAAATTGGTGAGAGAAGCGGAGTCCGTGGTATGTTTGGCAATATTGACACTAAGTAATGGCAATAGGAAAGATGTCCAAATGTGCGATGGGTTAGAGCATCTCCAAAGGGTTTCTCATATATTGTTCTCCAAAATATGGTGCTTGGCAACTCCCATATTAGTATAAGGAAGAAATTAACGATTACATACTACTGAGTAGAACAGCTTGTAACTGGCCTTCGCAACAGTGAGATAAAAAAATTCTATCGAGAGAGCTTGTTTCATCAATTCCTCAGTAAACCTGAGGTGTGACATCCTTTGAAAGTGGGACATGACACTCCCAGCTCCGACTGCTCTGCTCACACTATCCTGCCTGATAAGAGGTTGTATGTCCGTCTCTCACACGGTCACGCCACTTTCAAACCTCCTCGAAACCAGCCACTGCCGGAAGGAAGGAAGGAAGGAAGGAAGCCTCTACGGCCGGCGACGACCGAGCACATAAGGAAGAGCGCAGTACATACTCGTGTGTCTTCCAACTCCGGCAGCTAAAAATAGACTGGGCTAAATTACAGGGACCTCCATCAACATCGCCGAGCCAGCCCTGAAAAACACCCTAGCCAACAATGGCTATTTATAACATCAATCTCCCCGGCCGGCCTTCTCTCTCCTCCCTCCTTAGTCCTTGGCGCGCGCCGGCCGCCTCCGCCCATTGTCCCGTCGTGCCATGCCATTGCGCGCCGAGGATTGAAGACCATCTTGCAAGGAAGGCGCGCGCGTGCATGCATGCAAGAACGACATCACATTCACAATCACATTCACATAGAAGAGGAGCAGGATCAGCTGCTGTGATCGAATCCAAGGCCTGATCGATCATCCCTGCCTGCGACGGATGACCGAGGTAGACGAAGAGGTCTCCAGATCGAGGTAGACGACGAGGTCTCCAAATAAAGGGATTTCTTTGCATTGGCCGCCGCCGGAGAGGGAGAGCCCAGGCGGATCGGATCGCATGCGAGGAGGATGCGAGTGCTGGAGGAGGACCTGTTCCCGTCGACGCCGGGGAAGGTGAAGGTGGAGCGTGCGGGGGCGATGAGCCGGCACCTGCACCGCTGCTTCGCGTCCACGGGGACCATGTTCCTGTGGGCGCTCTTCCTGGTGGCCATGACCGCCACGTACCTGAGCGTCCACCTTCGTCGACACCTCCTCCCGCTACTTCGCCGCGTCCTGGGGCGGGCTGCACTGGGAGCGCCAGATCCGGGCGTCCGCGTCGCCGCGCCGGCCACCGGGGTCCGCCGAGGGCGCCGGGCTGTCCGTGCTCGTCACGGGCGCCGCGGGCTTCGTCGGCACGCACTGCTCGCTCGCGCTCCGCAAGCGCGGCGACGGCGTCGTCGGCATCGACAACTTCAACTCCTACTACGACCCGTCCCTCAAGAAGGCCCGCCGCGCGCTGCTCGGCTCCCACGGCGTCTTCGTCGTCGAGGGCGACATCAACGACGGCCGCCTCCTGGCAAAGCTCTTCGACGTCGTGCCCTTCACCCACGTGCTCCACCTGGCCGCGCAGGCCGGGGTGCGCTACGCCATGGAGAACCCGGCGTCGTACGTGCACTCCAACATCGCCGGCCTCGTCTCCCTACTCGAGGCCTGCAAGGACGCCGACCCGCAGCCGGCCGTCGTGTGGGCGTCCTCCTCCTCCGTCTACGGCCTCAACGACCGCGTCCCCTTCTCGGAGGCGCACCGCACCGACAGGCCGGCGTCGCTCTACGCCGCCACCAAGAAGGCCGGCGAGGAGATCACCCACACCTACAACCACATCTACGGCCTCTCCGTCACCGGCCTCCGCTTCTTCACCGTGTACGGGCCGTGGGGCCGCCCCGACATGGCCTACTTCTCCTTCACACGCAACATCCTCCAGGGAAGCCCATCACGGTGTACAGGGGCAGGGACCACGTCGACCTCGCCCGGGACTTCACCTACATCGACGACATCGTGCGCGGCTGCCTGGCGTCGCTGGACACGGCGGGCCGGAGCACCGGCACGGGCGGCAAGAAGCGCGGGCCCGCGCCGTACCGGATCTACAACCTCGGGAACACGTCGCCCGTCACCGTGCCCACGCTGGTGTCCATCCTCGAGAGGTACCTGCGGGTGAAGGCCAAGAGGAACGTGGTGGAGATGCCCGGCAATGGCGACGTGCCCTACACGCACGCCAACATCAGCTTGGCCCGGGAGCAGCTCGGATACAAGCCCCGACGAGCCTGGAGATGGGGTTGAAGAAGTTCGTCAGGTGGTACCTCTCCTACTACGGGTACAACAGAGGAACGCATACCTTCAGGAACTCATGATGATCAATCAGTATGTGATTAGTAAATGTCGCTCTGTCGTGTCTTCTGGTTTCTTCTCATCAAAGATTGGCATGTTTTTTGGGGGGTCCAGACAAGATGGGTGAAATGCAAGGAAGATTCTGTTGTAGTTGGGTGAGGAGAGGAGGGAACGGCTGTCAGAGCGATGAAATGGAGGGGATGATGTGATCCCCTTCATTCTGTATTTTCTTCTGTAAATTGTATCAATTAATATAGAGTTATCCTTTCTTTCTCAAAAATTACTCATCATCACATACTCCTATAACAATAACAGCTTTGGGGATCTTATTAGGCAAACAGACAGGCTACTTGATTGGTGCATGAAAGAAAGATACTATATAGGAGCTGATGTTACCTGACACAATGGTGTGACAGACTGACAGCATCCTTTGAGCAGAGACTGAATTTTAATTCCCAGCTCAATTTTTAGAATCTTAGATATCTAATAATGAGTATCCTTCTTCCTGACCTCTACAGATAATTTTGCACGGAACATGAATCCCAACAGAGACGCTAAAGCTTTGATTCAGATGACCATATGTGTTCATCTTTTAAGGCCTATTCTGCTTCTCGGATATGAGGTTTTCACACAAATTTTGGAGCAATTTTATTGACATAGATTTTGATTTCAGCATGAACTGATACGGCACCGGCGGTGTGGTGAACGTAGAGGAGAGTGGAGCAAAAGACTTGATTGAGAATTGGAACGCAGAGGGTAGCGAGGAACGTCGGTGGTGGGTTCTTCTCCCATGGGCGCAGTTGAAACGCTCACCCCGATAACCAGGGAGAGTTTATTCCTTCATCGATGCTGATTACAATCTCCTAAGGTGCCCTTTATAGTATAGGTGCCCCTTCCTAACAAACTCCAATCTAATCTCTTAACTAACTAATCTCTCCCTGATCTAATAACTAAATAAAAACCCCAGCCTAGCCACGACCTGGACTTGCTGGCTTGGCTGACGTCGTCGACGCCTATAGGTGCGTCGGACAAAGGAGTCTATAACATGAACCCAGAAAACTTCTGTGCATAGCTCTTCCCAATTTTGACAGTGGGCTCAGTGATCCCATCGAAAATAGGCAGTGATTCCTTTGAATCTGTGGTCCACGTAGCTCTCTTCACTCTGGAATGGTCAGAGATCAGACAAGTCTTGAAACACAAAAGCTCCCTCAAAATGCTGGAAAGTTTGAGAAGAGAATTAAAAATAACATACCTTAAAATCTAAGGGAGGGCTAGACAACCAGGAAAGTTCCTCCACTTGATTCACATTCACGGTCCGCGGCAAGAACATCATGATGTTAGGAGCTATTTTCTGAGCTGCTTGAAATGTCGCATACCTACACACAAAGCCACAAGCTTAAGACACTATTTTTTTTTAAGATTATACTATGACACTATTGTTATGAGAGATCTTGATTCCTATGCTTCATTTTGATTGGTATCCAAATGCTACTCAATTATACATGTATATACAGTTTCACATTGAATCTTTGCGAGCACACTTTGATGGTCATTAGCTACGAAATTGTGGTGCAAAATGTTCAAGCTGCTTATCAGTTATCAGGATTTTTCTGCGAAGCTGAAACATGGATTCTCATTTTTATTAATCTTCCAGCAAGGGCAAACCGAACAACATACCCGTCTTTCGGCTGCAGCATATCAAGGGTGTAAACCGAAGCTTCAATATAGGATGGCCCTCCCCAGGGTGGTGAAAGGAACACCAAATCAGCCTGGTGGCATTCAGGCAATCAATCAATCAGCAAATAATTTGAAAGATGAAATAACTGCACGTTCATCTTTACAGTGACAGTATGGTCAGGCAGGTTTACAGATATAAGTATATGATGACATGAAAGGTTCAGGATTCAGATATCAGTGGCGAAAGCATGGTCGGTTGGTCGCACTGAGCTTCCACAACAATCTTTCAGTGTCCCTGCACTACTGAATACCTTGAGGAAAGGCGCCAAGCGGAAGAAGTCGCCGACAATGAACTGGATCCTGTCCTCGACGCCGTACACCCTAGCGTTGTGCTTCGCCAGCTCCACCTTCCGGGGTCGATCTCCACGGCGACCACGTAGCATCCCCTGCAGCACCAGCACGAGGCGTGGCGGAGACGGAGTCAAGTTTTTCTGTACTCTGTATGTAGCAGGGGTTTAGGGCAGGGAGATGAGATGGCGCGGCGCCGGCCGAGTTGAGTCCCGTCCCGTCACGTACCTGGCGGCGAACTGGATGGAATTACCGCCGCACCCGGCGAATGCGTCGACGACGAGGTCGCCAGGCGCGGCGCGGGCGGCCTGTGACGCCGCGATGGACTCCGGGGTGGTGGAGTACCAGCCCTCGGCGTCCATGCGCACGCCGCGGTCATAGAGGTTGAAGAGGCTGTACCGGTGCGTCCAGTACTTGCCCGCCACGGCCTCCTCGGAAGCGGAAGCGGAAACGGCGGCGGCGGCGGAATCGGGCCTCCGTGCCTCGACGTCCTGCTCATGCTTTTCTTCAGGCGCCGCACTGGGGCTCTTGGCCGCAACGGCCTCCTCGGAAGCGGAAGCGGAAACGACGGCGGCGGCGGAATCGTGGCTCCGTGCCTCGAGGTCCTGCTCCTGCTTTTCATCATGCGCCGCCGTGAGGCTCTTGGCCTCCCTCGGTCTCGCGACCTTGCGAGCAAACCTGGCCGTGCGGCGGCCGGTTTTTGGGTGTAGTGGCGCCGAGAAAGCGAAGGAAGCGGCCGGTTATATTGAAGAGCCGGACGGCGTGGGGGCGCGCGCCGCGCCGGCTCCGGGACTCTGGCGCGGCGGCGGCGGCGCTTCTTTTCGCCATGCCCTGTTGTTTTGGTAATGCTGGCGGGCCCTAGATGCAGAAACGAATTTTAAGGCCGCTAGTTTCAATTCGGCTGTTTTCCGGTATGGTATGGATGAATGAAAACGTGACATTATTATATTTGTTTCCTTATTTTTGGTCAGATTTGGATTCGAATACGTAAAACACCATCCATACCGGATAGGATACAATTGGATGTCAACATCGTAAATATGTAATTTGAGTACTTTTTCAAATCCAAATTGTAGTTCACTTTTGGCTTTTCAGATCCATTTTTTTTGCTATGTATTCAGACATAGTGTATAACTGTACATAAAGAAAATCAATGTATCTAGAAAAACCAAAGTGAACTACAATTTGGAACGGATGGAAGTATTTGATAAAGATACGATATAGGATGTTGGACTCAGATACGAATAGATCTGAGTCTCTCTAGACATATTCGGTTAAACGGATGGCCAGACCATTTTCATCCATAGTTTTCAGCTTAGGGAGGGAGATGAGACGACCAAAGAACGGAAGGACGAGATTTAAATAGGTGGCCAACGCATTGTAGCCAGCAAAGACTACAAATTTGATGATATCTTGATGTTTCTTATTCAAAACTCTCAATGTTCTTACAACAAACAATTCTTAAAGCCTTTTTTAAAAAAACAATTCTTATAGCCTTAGAAGAAACAAACAAATCTTATATAGTTGTTAGTTACTAAAAGATGGGAATATAAAACAACTGGATCAGCTCACACGCGGCAGTTCAGTTACAACATAAACAACATACTTTTAAGGAGGCAAAACTCCAGACGTACAGATTTCTTAACGTTTTACATTCTTGGTGTGCGATTCGTTGGGTTCAGCGACATGATGGCATCCTTAGCCGGTTCCTTGAGTGACCATGGGATATGTGTGTTTGAAAGGTTCTGCATAAGATATAGGTGGTAAGGTTCGGTCAAAAAAAATATATAGGTGGTAAGCTCCTTGGCTTAGAATGACCAAGAATCCAGAAAGATCATGGATGAAGAAAACCCAGCAATCAGGACATCAGTAGTGCAAAGAGAACTTACTGTGGGTAAAGTAGAATTGTTTTCCAAAGGGAACATAAATGCAGCAGAATGCCAGGAATTAATGGTTAATGCAGTATGAGCCTCACAAGTACTTGGATAGCCAAGGAAGATCTGGGGATTCCTTAAGGGCAAATGTCACATCGTCACTGTCAACGAAAAAAAACAAGGTATTAGATCACAAGCAAGAGAAAGTAGGTTTAAACTGGCATTTGGCGTTGACTTAAAATGTTCTTAATGCTGTTTCCAAAAACTAACCTTGGATAGTTCAGCTGCAGCTTCTGTAACTTGTGCTTACTACCCTCTTCGCAGAGGATGATCTTGCTTTCACCAAGCTTGCAGCTGCGAATGGAACATATACAAAAGTTACAGATAGAGCACCAAACTAATCAAAGGGAGAGTAAATAAACGTTAAAAGAAATGAGAAGTGATTGAACATCAGTACAAAGCATCAGTGATTCTATCAGAAGAATGAAATGCCACAGATGATGAGAATGTTGTGATTTGTGAGAGTAATTCCCAGCTAACTAAAAGCAACAACTGCATTTTCGTACAAGAAAAGCTATGCCAATTGGACCACCTTGAATAATGCATGGGCCAAGTTTACAAATTCCACACAACTTTCACATGCTCGAAATGTCAATACGTGAATGATGCAAAGGATGCAATAGCAATTGAAATGGATGTCAGGCTGAAGCATGCACCAGTCCGTTAGTCATTGCTTTCAATAATATATTTACTTCTCTCCGTTCCAAATTATAAGTGGCTTTTGACTTTTTGGGTTCAACAATTTTGCTATATATATAGACATATTATTTTATTTAGATGCATAGCAAAATGTATACCCAAAAAGTCAAAGAGACATATAATTTGGAACGGAGGGAGTAGAAAACTACTGCCTGTCATTCTGGTAGGCCAACTGGACTACCTTGAATAGGGTCCAATTTTTTTCAAATTCCAAACGATCTTCAGATGCTCAAAATTACAACACATGACAAATGAAACAGATGCAATAGTGATTGAAATGGATGACAGGCTGGAGCTTTCACTTGAGTCTATCCAAGAAAGTCCTAGTTCATATAGCCATTGCTTTCTAGAAAACTATTATCTCCGTCCCATAAAAACATGTTAGTCTGGGCTTGCCCTAAGTCAAAATCTTTGAACAAGTTTACAAAGAAGACTGTCAACATTTATGACATGAAATAGGCATACTACAAAAAAATAGTTCCATGACGAATCTAATGGTACCTATTTGGTATGTGGTAAGATAGATATCAGTATTTTTGTACTACAAAGTTGGTCAAACTTAAGATAGTTTGGCCGAGAAAAGAACATCATGTTCTTTTGGGACGGGTAGTATGATACATGCAAATGCTGGGTTGGCTTGCAATAAGAAGTAAGAACATGGCAAGGTAACTGCATTTGCTATGGCACACAAAGGCAAAGGCAACACCATCACTAGCCACATTACACATGATGGTATGTGTACATGAACTCATGGAGACATCTTTATTTGTATCAGGAACTTGAAAATAATTTCATCTATTGCAAGCTACACATTAGATTGGATTAGCATACCAAATTTTCACTAGTGTGTCGTAACCAGGCATTTGATCTCTGTTCGCATGGCACCAGGAGAAAACTGTTGTTGCTAACTACAGAAAAAGAAAATATCTCATTAGATTTCTATAGAAGCACCCATACTAGTATTATATATGCATAGCTCCAAATAGGCAGGACATAAACAAGAGCAGTACTGCTAACATGTTGCCATTATGAAACTTCCAACTTCCAAGGTAAGCATGAAACAGTTCATTGCATGCCTCAGTTCACATGGAAGCTTAATCAGATACAAAGCTAGTGGGGAAAAAAGCACCACTTAGTGTATGAAAGTACAATTAAGACTGGATGATAATCATTGAAATGAACAATACAGTGAAAAAATATTGCATTTGCAATAGTTCCATCCAGCTTTACAATTGCAGTAGGGTAAGATAGAAAAGAAAAAATGTTAGTTAATGGAAATAGGGGACTCCATAAAAAATGAACAAGGGATTCTGAAGCCTGAATAAAGTCTGGAAATCCAACAATACAATGTCAATAAAAGTTCAGCCATCAGAAAAAATGTCAGCAAAACAGAGGAAATCCCAAATGAACAATTTGTAAGGTAGTTTTTGGTCCGTTGTCTGCATACCCTACTGCCAGCATGGATTGAGACAGCCAACAATACAATGTCAAGAAAAGTTTAGCCATCAGAAAAAAAAATGTCAGCAAAACAGAGGAAATCCCAAATGAACAATCTGTAAGGTAGTTTTTGGTCCGCCGTCTGCATACGCTACTGCCACCATGGGTTGAGACAGCCACACAAGGGTCCATGCCAGACATAATTGACGCTACAAATTTATGTACCAATGTAACTCAAAGTATTGGATTTGAGTCAACATCATGGCACATAGGCAATTAAGCATGCAAGCCTAAAGGTCATCTGTATATTGACTCCTGGGCTTGGCAAGGACTTTTTTTTTTTTTTGTCTCCACCAACAGAATTAAAAATCAGAAACATAGTGGCTAAAAAGTAAAAAAAACACATAAAAATAATCTAACTCACCTTATCAAACATTATTTCACCTAGTCCACTTTTGTACAGCTCATGAACTAAGGCAACCAAAATAACTTTTCCAAACTTTGGGCAATTCTTCATCACCTGTAAATATGGAGACAAAAATGTTGCAGAGATCCAAATAATGATGGGTGGTCAAGTGACTTTAATAATTGATCTGGTTATGTATAAAAGCTCGCATAAAATGCACATTGTCAACTCACTTGAATATGTGGTGCCTGGAAGACTTCCTGGATTGCAGCTTCTATGTCACCCATGGAAACAACACCGTCACCTACAAGTATTGGATTCTTGTTCAGTGGATTATATGCAAGTTGAATTTGGCCCAAACAATGGAAGGCTGAAATTGTAAAACCATAACACAAATGGTGGATTTGTACTGGTGGTCAAGGTTTATGTGACCATAAATATAAAATAATCAGTGTACACACTTTTTTTCTTGAATAGTTGATTCCAACATAAATGTTGACAGCACCTTTATTTGCAGAAACAGTACTCTGTGCAGACTGTTGAGACTGTTTAACACGGTAGTCTGCAAACTCTGCTGCCCGTCTACAAATCTCTAATGCTCGCCTAGCATCACCTGACATAGCAGCTACCTACAAGCAAAGGCAAGTAAATGGAAGTCCAAACCAACATTACAACAGAAAATGGCATAATATCCGTACAAGTTAATTAGTGACAAGTGAGGGGTGTAAATTGACAGCCATTTAAAATTCTTTGTTTCCCCAGGCTTCCAAAAAAAAATGATCTCGACAATGTGAACTCATTTAATATAGTCCCCATGGTTATGAATTACACTTTAGCTAAAAACATGGCCAATATTTTTAAGTTTGGCCATTCAGTTTGCAAAAATGAACCACATGCAAATATTTGTCGTGAATAACTCTTTCAAAATCTCATGCGTTTATTAGATGTTATAACTTATCTTAGAAGAAAAGGCATGATCAAAATAGCACCAAGAAAACTATATAAAAAAAAAAATGTCATGTGTTTTTTTACCAGAGTCCATAGGAGTACTAATATTTTAATTTGATTCGATGCCTAACACAATTATCATGAAGTTCATTTATAATCAACAATAACATGAACTTATCACCTCACGTGTTCCAAGGAAACCTCAAAAAGGTGGAATGATGCAGAGAGTAACAGCTATGGATAAAAAGAAATCACAGCAAACATAGAAACATGGTATTGCAAGGCAAACCTTTCTAGAAGCAAATTCAATAGCCTGTTCCTCAAAGGCATCAATACCCTTTAGACGGTTTGTTATAATTTCCTGCAGTTGCCTATAATTGTATGGACCAAAACACAGTCGTTGGATACCCATCCGACTTGATATACGAGGCAATAACTTTTCTGGAAGATCCATTGTGTTTGCTATACCTGCGATCATAGCAAAACAGACAAGGGGTAAGTAAAAGGTAAGGCTAAAATCACAGGTCAAAAATAAAACAATAGTTAGTTACCTATAACAACTAGATTTGAATTTGGTTGGGTGGGCCAATCAAGAATGTTATACAGCACCTGATAAGAAAAAAAATACCAGTGTCAAATGATAGGAAAACAAATGATAATACCAAACAGATAGTTTATTTATTAATCTCCCTGGTATAAAACCAATGAGTAAAATAAACAGTTATAATCTTGATTCAATTATTACCGATTGGTTTCTTGTCAAAGAAGATCAAGCTCATCAATGAGCAAAATAATTGGCTGGTTTGCTTGCTTTCCAATTTTAGTACCACCTGAAAAATGTTCTGTTAAATAGTGAAGAGCCTTTTTTCCATCCAACCCTATGCCCACTCAACTGTTCATATACAACCTGCAGATTTTAAAAGAATACACCAATTACAATTCTTTACTGAGGGTTATGTGCCAGCTACAGTTGAGTAGGGCAGATTTATTCCACAAAGCAGAGGTACCTTGTAGATATTCTCTGGAGATGCTAATTTAAGACCATTAATTTCAATAAAACAATACGGCCTCAAAGTTCCAGAATCAAATTCCGATCTCAGCCTCCTCATAACCGCAAGTACACTCATAGTCTGTAGGTTGACAAAATAGATGCAGCATAATTGGTTTAATGTTTAGCCACACCAGATGTGGATAAAACTATAAAACCACCCACAAAAGACAGCCTTACCTTGCCAGTACCAGGTACACCATGTATATATAGGCAGCGCCCTAGGCATTGGTCATTGCAGATTGCATCCTTTACAAATATAGATATCTCCTCCATCTCTCTGAAATGAGACTTCAGCTGAGTAGCAGTTTTTGTAAAACGCGCATAACATTCAGTCAGATGAATAAACATACTTATCCCTACAAGGCAATGACTTAGGAAGAGTTGCCAATAACAGGGTTGCTTTTTGCCTTCTCCAGCTCAGTCTTTTGGTGGCACCGAACATGCTCAGGAATTTTTCGTATCCCAATTTTTTGTAGGCCATATATTCTACCTTTCCTTGAATTCTATGGATAAATATGCCATTTCAGTAAAGAAATACAAAACAGAAGATGAAGAGAGAACAGAAGGGTTGTTACCGCTGCCAATGCATATGATTGATTCCTTCTGGCAGAGAAAGATGATGTAGGTTCTTCCTCCTCATCATACTCTGAATCTTCATCAGTGTCACTGTTATAATCATCTCCGGCATTGTAAGGCTCGTCATTGGGATCTTCCTTTGTCTACAAGAAATGAGTAAAAACAAGCTTAGTCACTGGGTAGATCGCAATGGTGTCGAAGCTTCAAAGAAGACTGTTTTTGCATCTCCAAGAGTTCACGTGCATACCTCCAGCTCATCATCAATATCTGCCAGACGCTTAAAATTATGCCAGTGTATATCATACTCATATTCACAGTAAAATACATCATCTCCATCATTAGCATCCCTAAAGTCTTTGGGACTCATTACAGAACAATGTCTAAGGATTGTTTCCATCTGCACATGCCATAAGACAAAGAACTCAAGGACAAGCTAAGAAAAATTGTGGAAGAGACAACTATACACAGAAGACAATGATCACCTCAATGTCACCAAGATCATTGGTACGATACAGCTCTCTTCTCAAATTATGCGGCTGCCTTCCTGCTGCAGTCTCTTCAGGGATAATGTACCACCTGACCTTTGCCCAGAATGTGCCATCAGGATCCCTCCATAAACTGTTACAGATAACAGCACGATTCAGTTACTATTGACACATGTAAAGGGTATCTGGTGACATATTGAGGAAATGAGGAACATCTACCATCACAGATTGTTTTTTTTACACATTTTTGAGAAACAAAAAGAAGAGGATGAAGAGGCACGCCTCAGTATAGAACAACAATACCTAGCAAAAAACCTGAATGTCACAACTAATAATAAAACTTTTTACACATCATCACTCAGTATTGAAACACTAAAACCATGAATAAAATAATTGCACAATATATTATAACACCACAAGTTAGTTATCACAAGTGTTCGGCATGTCAGTAACCAGTAACAACCGGTAAGCAGTATGCACCTTCCAGTTCACAAATAGTCAACTATAACCAATTAAATCATGTTATGCAGTATGAGAGGGAAAAAATTCTAGGCCGATATTAAGAAATTGGAATCGTGGCTCACCACATGAACTTCGAAACACAATGCAAAGCCAAAGCCTCACTGACCTCTCGATGCGTGCAGCCCCCAGATCGCTGGAAAGGAGTTTCTCCCTGGCGGTCCTCGCGATGCGCTTGCCCTCAGGCGGCCTTGGCCGCTCGACCACCTTCCGGCGCGCTCGGTCTCGCAGTATGGACACGCCCAGTCACCTTCAGGCACTTTCCGAAGCGGCGGTCGCACGCAACGCAGGTGGAATCCGCCGAGGCACGCGTCGCACTCGACCATAACCCCGCCGCCGGTGCGGAAGCACACACGGCACTCCTCCTCCTCAGGCTCCTCCGCATCAGACTCCGCCGCCTCCCGCCGCTTCACGTACACGTCATCACCGACCTCGAACTCCCCGCCGTCATACACCACCTTCCGGTAGTATGCCCTCTTTCTCGGGTGTCGCTTCTGCCTCTTGGGCTCGCGCTGAGCAGGGGTTTTAGGTGACGGCGCGGCGCGCTTGCCTCTGGTAGGGGTCGGCGTAGCCTTCACCTGCACCTCCAGGGCGGCCTTGGTGGGGTTTCAAGGAGGCGGCGCGAGCGACGGACGGTGGAGGGCGTCGCCGGAGACATCAGCGCCGGCGAGGCCGTCGATTTGGACTTCCGCCTGAGCGTGGGCTTGGACGGGGTGCACAGGTCCATCCTGAACTCAGCGGCGGCGGCGACGGGCTTCGCCGGCGAGGATCTGAGCTTGGATTTTGACCTGGTGGGGGTGGCGGCGAGATCCATTTCCGGGCCTCGCCGGAGACGGCGAGGGGTGAGAGGGGAGGAAGGGGAATTGTGGATTTGAAATGGGGTGACGGGCGACGGCGTGACTCGCGAGCGGGAGGAGTCCAACGGCGCGACTCGCGAGCGGGGTTGGAGTTGGGTCGGGATGTCTGACTGAAAGAGATAGGGTTTCTAACTTTCTATTGGGCTGGTGGGCTGTAATGTATCGTGGGCTAACTTTCTATTGGGCTGGTGGGCTGTAATGTATCGTGGGCTACTGGCTGCACAAAAATTCGGTTCCTACCGGGTTATTTCGGTTAACCGAGGTTGGAACCGAAAAAAAGACCCAGGTTATTCGGTTCTTGGATTTCTGGAACTGAATTAGGAACCGAAACTGATGGGTTCGGTTTTTTGGTTCGGTCCTTGGTTTTTGGTTTTTAACTTTGGGATTAGGAGAGAAGTTATGAGCTAAAAAACAGCTTATGCCTTATTTGGTTTCTAACTTTTGGAAAAGTTGTTTTGAGATCATGATAGACTTGTGCCGCATAAAGGAACATATCTAATGCAAAACCAACCCTCCGTGCAATCTATGCAAACCTAATTTAGGCCACGGGATGTAGATCCAAGGCGCACGGTGATAACCATTGGGAAGATGGGAGGAGGATTTGCAAAAGTGTGATTAGAGCGGGGGTTAATTGTAAAATTACCTAACTCTTGGATCAACATCTTATGGCCCAGATTAGAAGTTTGCATAAATTGCACGGAGGGCTAGTTTGCACCTGATATTTTGCCGTTGGATAAATGGGCCTCCAATAGTTGTATAGTCATTTGAACCTGCTCCACTGGATGTTAGATGGGTCTTAGGCCCTTTACTATGATGACCTTATCAGATCGAAATTTCTGGTGGGGCCTAGAGATGTGCAAAATTTTTCCAACAACTAGTTTTATCTTGTGGGCTATAAACAAAGGAGTGGCTAATTGGAGTGAGGTTGTTGGTGCCCAAGGGTCGTGATGACGACATACAAACCATCAAATACGAGTACGACTTGAGCTCGTTCTTATATTTGCATAATGACAAAACTAAGATTGGTTGCATGACATTTGATCAACTTTCTAATAGATATACCTAGTTTGACCTTGATATCACGTTGGTAAGGGCTCCAAACACCATGGCAAGTTGTTGATATTCACCTTTAAGACAATGGCTCAAGTTGGCGCACTTTTGAACTCCAAGGAGTCCCAGTGAGATGGACAACACAACAAAAATACCCTTGGGCATCCTTCCCTTGGCTGCATCCTTAGGGAGGCAGTAGTCATCCCTCCTTTGTCTACTTCTTTAGGGCAGGTACTTCTTTAGGGCAGGTGCATTGCTACACGTAAACGGTCCTATACGCCGTCTCATGCATCGTCACATAGGCTTTTTAATGATGTGGAGGAAAGAGAGAGGTGAGAGAGAATGAGGTAGTTGCTTCGCGAAACAATGGCCTCATGAGCTAGAATTTAGGACTATGAGACAACTATTTTACAATTGTATGAGTTGTTGTCGTCATGCACCTCACAATCCTATTTTTACTCTCTCCATAAATTAAGGAAATGCGAGTTGCTATGAGACAACTTAGAAAGACAACCATTGTACATGTACTCTATTAAGTTGTCTTAAATTACGTGGCGCTATATGAGACTAGTTATAAGACAACACCAACAAGGATGCCCAAGCTAAGTTAGAGGCCTAATTCATATCTTTCTACCTTAATTATAAAGATGTGCAAGTCTTTTGCATATTTAAGAAAAAAATCATACGCCCGAAAGCACTACTACGTAATTGATTTTTGCGAGACACTTCCAAATGATTTATGGTGACGGTTATTTAGAAAACCGCCACGGTTAATACCCCGATAACCGTGGCGGTTTTATTGCCCGTGGTGGTTATAATGACCGCCACGGTTGTCATTAACCGTGGCGGTTATTTGTTAAAAACCCGCCACGGTTAATGGCGCCCGCCAGCCTGGGCCCATTTCGGCCCGATGCGGGCTCCAGTATATAAGAACCACTCCTAATTTCTTCCTAACCCTAACTTCTTTCCAACGGCTCCCACTCCATTCTCTACTCATTCCCGGGCGCTTCCCACCCCCGCTCCTCCGGTAGCGCCGCGGACGTCCCCTTCCTCTCGACCCGCTCCTCCCGGCGTGCGTGGGGGCGGCCCGGCGGCCAAGACGCTGGCGTCAGCGGCGGCGCCGAGAGCGCGTGCGGCGGGCGGATCAGCGGCGCCTCAGCGGGCGTCGAAGCGGCGGCGGCGGGGCTTCGCTTCCTCAACCTAGCGGCGATGGCGGCCGAATCCGCGGCTGGAGCGGGCGTGGGGGCGGATCCGCCGGGTAGGGGAGGCCTATGATTTGGCGGCCCCCAAAACCCTTAGCGGTGGCGGCCCCAATCGGGCCCGTTAGGGTTTCGGGTTGGGTCTTTTTCTTTTTCTTTTTATTTTTTCTATTAACCATGGCGGCATATAACCCACCACCGAAAATGGTTGATTTATCGCGGACCCTATGTCGGTGGCGGTCATAAAAACCGCCACCGAAAATCATTTTTAACCGCCACCTAAAATGAGTTCGGTAGTAGTGGAGACACATTCTGCATGTCACTTTTTTTTTTTTTTTTTTTTTTGACAAACATGTCACTACTTTGTTAAGCTCAAAAACATATGGCCAACATGAAATCTTAATTTATAGATAGCACAATAATATGTTTTATATACGTCAAGTTTGACCAACTGTAGATAAAAAATATAAATAATTATAATTTATAGATAGCACAATAATATGTTTTATATACGTCAAGTTTGACCAACTGTAGATAAAAAATATAAATAATTATGATATTGCTTAAATATCATTAAATTTATTATAAAATCTATATATTATAATAATATATTTGATTTCATAACTATTTATAAATACTATTTACTAAAAATTTGATAAAAAATAAACTGTTTTATCTGTCACGCAATCTATAGTTACATCTTTAATTTGTTATATCTTTTGTTGAGCAGAGGAGAACGTGAAACCAAACAAGAAAAACACGTTTATTATGTCCAATCACAGGTCAACAACTCATGATGGCAGGTGATAAAAAAAAAAAAAAAAAGGCTCATGATGGCAGGCGGAAAAACAAAATTGGACACTCATTTTGCTCGCCGTGCAGCCCGGGCTTGTTCGGCCTGGCTCCTACTTTTTATTCTGCCAATTTTAACTGGCCCGAACTTTGTGCAAAAGGTCCAAATGAGGGCTAAATCATACAGTAGTTATGCACGGACAAAAGTTAGTTTATATCGCTAGGCGCAAAACCAAAACCAAACAGAGCCCTGACCTTATTTCAAAGAAGGTACGATGACTCTCTTCTCCTTGCACGGACCCAAGTTTCTCCAAGACGTACACCCAATGTTTTGCTTGGATTTGTTCAGGCCAATGCGTTAGGGCGTCCACAACAACAATAACTTGTTAACTACGTAGTCAACTAATGTAGGGGTGAGAGAAAAAAGAAAAGACTATTTTATATTATTGGACTCACATCTTTCTCACACGTTCCAACTACGTGAAATAGTCTACTCCCTCTATCCCAAAATGTTGGTCGCCATGCGTTTTCTATAAAAAGAAACAACTTTGATAAATTATATATAAAAAACTATTAATATTTATCATACATAAGTAGTATCAATGGAAATATCTTTGAATCTAGTTTTTAATAAATTTATTTAAAAATACAAATGATGCGATATTTTGAAAAATCGAGTCAAAACTTATGATTTAAAACTGAAAATGACTAACATTTTTTAGGACGGAGGAGTAGCTATTTGCTTGCGGCCCGCTTCCGCTCTTTCTCCAATTTTTTTCTTACCACGTTACATCTACCAAGCCAAATAATTTTAACCATTATAGACGCTTAAGTAATTAGAACAAAGACCCATCTCCATTACTCATGTATTCTCTCATAATCTCATTGTGATTTGAACTTTGACTCAACCTGTGACGGACAGAGGGCGTGTTTCTGGAATTCTGGTTGCGCCAAACCGGTGCTCCGTTTGGCTTGGCAACCAGACCGTGCGTGGCAGAATGGAAGCTCCATACCAAAGGACAGTTTGGAGTCAATAACAATTAGCGAGATAATAACTCATTACTCCCTCGGTCTCAAAAAGAATGTAAATCTCGTTTCCGAGAAGTCAAAGCGATTTTAATTTTAACTAAATTTATAAAAAGTTACTAACATTTGTATCTCCAAGTAGATGTAGTATAGAAATGTATTACATGATTGATTAATCTAAAGATACTTATATTATGACACAAATATTACTACTATTTTGTATAAATTTGGTCAAAGTTGAAATTATTTGACTACTCCGGAAAATGAGATTTATATTTTTTAAGACGGAGGGAGTATCTAATTTGATTTAGATAATGGGATAGTTTAGCTAACAATTATCGAATCTACTATCTACCCGTTTGAATTCAAAAGAGGTAATTGTTATCATCATATATTTTATCTGTCCTAAAACATTTGTCTGTTACGTTTTCTAAGAAATAAGTTTGATAAAACATATATTAAAACTATTAAAATTTATGGTATATAATTAGTACTATTGAAAAGATATTTAAATTTTTAAATAAATTTATTTGAAAATACAGATATCACACGTATTTAGTATAAATTGGAGCCATTAAAAAAAAAAAAACCCGACAAATAAAAGCAAACACATGTGCTGTGTGCAGCTAGCGCGTGCCCAGAGCGCTTTTCCCGCGTCCCTGAAGTCTATACCGGCGCTCCCTCACGTCACGCCGTGGGGCGAGCTACCCAACTACTCCTACACAAGCCACCGCAAACGGTGGGCCCGGAGTAGAGGGCCCGCATGACAGACACTACCTATCCATGCTGCTGTCAGCTAGCGAGAGCCAGCTCATTGTTTTTAAAACCAAATTAAAAAAAGGTCAAACGGCTAATCTCCCCAAGGAATCTCCGAATTTGTTACGACCTCGATCTCCCGCAACTTTTTTTTACCTGACGCCGCTGTTCTTGTTTATAGTCCACTTTGTACCTGATGTCTGCATCCAACCTCTCCATTCATATATCTCGATGCCCAGTGCTGTTTTTTTTTTGAAGCCATCGGGCACCATTCGCCTGCCAATTTCTTTTCTTGACATTTTTTGTCCATTTTTTTTGGCCAGTTTATCTCCCATTGATTTTGTGTACCAAAAAATTCGAGCAAATCTTTGATCTGATTGATACCTTACCTTCCGCTTATAGCTTATCATCACTCTCTTGATTCTTTCAAGATTTTGTGGATCGATACGATACAGACGCATCCACCTACCTCTCCCAGTCTCAGCTCCGATCTTGCTGTTGCTTCCCACAGTGCGTAGGATCCAAGAAACCCCTGAATCGTCTGTGCCTGGACTGGAGCATCCGTTATCCAGATCATGGAGAGATTGGGTAAAGCCCAGTGAGGAATCGAGCTCCCGCGCAGTTCTCCAACCGTGCCATGCCATAGGAGATCTCGCGCGAGAGCACAAGCGACTTTCGAAAATGTCGCCGCAGCCGGCCCCCGACGACCTCGCCGAGGACAAGGAGAGGGAGACCAATGTCCTCATCGAGGCGGCGGCCCGGGGTCGCCAGCGAAGGCGGCCGAGGGTGAGGGCCACGGCCACGGCCGGCCCGCGCGCCGTCGCCGGTGGCGTGGTTCGGATGCTGGCCAGGGAGCTGCACTGGAGCTTCGTCTTCGGCGTGGTGGCCACGTACGGCATCAGCCAGGGCCTCGGCGGCGGCATCTCGCGCGTCGCGTCCGACTACTACTGGAAGGACGTGCAGCGGGTGCAGCCGTCCGTGGCGCAGGTGTACCAGGGGGTCACCTCCATCCCCTGGATGATCAAGCCGCTCTTGGGCCTGCTCACCGACGTGCTCCCCGTCGCCGGATACCGCCGCCGGCCCTACTTTTATTCTTGCAGGTGAGGAGCACTGTGGTGTGCTTTGTTCGTTTTTTGCCTTTTTGGTTAGAGTCGCTCCTGAGTCCTGATTTCTGAAACAACCACTGTTCCTTGTCCAATTAGGTAGGAACTTTAGAACTGAGAAATATTCTTGCTGAAATTTAGGAGTGCAAATAATGTTTGATGGCTTGTGGTGCTGAAAAGGTAGTGACAAAATGTGTCAATGGCAATGAGCACAAAACATGCCTATGAGCTAATGGCTATGTACTAGTTGACTTTACACCTAGTAGGTGCAGCATAAGATCCAAGCTAGGCTAGTAAATCATTTTGAAACGATGATGATTTCAGTACATCTTAATTTTGATTCATTGAACATTTGAACTGCATAGAGGAGTGCAAGATTTAGCCCAAATAGCTAGTAGTAGGAAGGAATCAATGTGACTATGTAGGTGCATTTATTTTAAACAAGCTTTGCAGTGTAAGCCAAAATATGGCCTGTTGCGCTAGCAGTGGCATTCATACTACTATTCTCTTGATAGGAGAATAAGCGTGATTTAGTAAAAAGCATGAACAGAAAATGAGTATCTTGTTTGTTTTGTTCCCTCCCCGTTTCTGAGGAGTGTGCAGGCTTCATCGGAGTGATTGCAATGCTTATACTCGCTCTCCACAGCAAGCTTCATGCATTGTTCGGGCTTTTGTTGGCATTGATGACCGGAAGTGCTAGTGTGGCGTATAGCTGATGTTACTATAGATGCTTGCGTGGCGGAAAACAGTATAGTGTTTCCTCATCTTGCTGCTGACATGATAAGCTTAAATGGATTCTGTTCATCTGTTGGAGGTCTTATTGGATTCTCAATAAGTGGTTTTCTTGTTCATGCAATAGGGGCTCAAGTGAGTATCACTAGTTCATCTCTTATAAAGATTTGTTTGAGTTTCATACTTTTCAGTTTTCACTGATGCACATTGATCACTGCTAAGAAGCAGAATTCATGAATACCTTCATCTTAATCTAATTCAAAGTAATTTCAACCAGTGCATTTTTCTGCATAATAATCAGTTCACTGGACTTGTGCTGCTTCTCTTTTCTGTGACTTGTCAAATGTAAATTAGACTGGCAGTTATCATTACTTGGATGGTGCTGGTATATTTTTCTTCCTTTCAAAATTCAGATGGTGCTGGAATCTGATAATGGATAAAATCTTGCCTTTCTCAAGGGTGCCCTTGGCCTGTTAACCATACCCTCTGCCTTGGTAATTTTATCCGAACTCTGCTAAAAGGAGGTTCATATCCCCAACTTTCCATACGAGCAGGTAAGGAATGACGTTGTTCTTGTTTTCTCTGACACCACATATACTCTCTTTTACACTACTTTTTTTTCCTTCCTGGCATGGCAAATTCAGGCCCATAAGAAGTTTGTAGAAGCAAGTGGAAAAAATGTTAACAGCTTTGAAATGTCCTGAAGTATGGCGACCATGTGTTTACATGTATGTATCACTTGCATTGAGTGTCGACATCCAAGAAGGAATGTTCTTCTGGTACACGGACCGAAGCACAGGGTTATCTTTTCATGAGGTACATATACATATCATTTAGCTATGATGTATGCTTGGCAGCTTGTTCACGAATATAAAGGCCTCTTTGCACTTTAAAATTCTTGTAGACCTGACACATTTCAAATGACATTTCATTTTATGAAAATATAGCATGGCTACTTCTAAAAACATTGTTCCTTCTGAACCCATAGTCAAACTAACTATATGTTACTTCACCAGGGATTTATTGGCTTTATGTTCGCTATTGGATCAGTTGGTTCTCTTGTGGGTGTTATACTTTATCAAAATATTCTTAAGGATCATTCCTTCCGCAGCCTTCTTTTTCGAGCCAGCTGTTGCTAAGCTTGGCAGGAATGCTTGATCTGATCTTGGTGCTTCGACTGAACCTTAAAATGGGGATACCAGATTACTACTTTGCGGTGATCGATGAAGGGGTCTCCAAAATGATCAACCGTATCAAATGGATGCCTCTTCTGGTGCTTAGCTCAAAGCTTTGCCCCACTGGTATTGAAGGCACATTTCTACGCATTGCTCATGTCCATCGATAACATTGGCTCGTTGACTGGATCATGGGTCGGTGGGTTGCTCCTTCATTTGTTAAGAATCACAAGAACAGAATTCAAGAACCTATGGGCCGCGATCTTGATTCGAAATATGATGAGGCTGCTACCACTGGCGCTGTTGTTCTTGGTGCCAAGAAGTGATCCGAATTCCACTCTTCTTCCATCCGATTTGCTGAATGAGGGAGATGACGATGAAGCTCAGCGAGTAGAGAATGTCGAGTTAACCTCCCTCCCTGCAAACAGAGATTCTTGCAATGATAAGGAATCTCACCATGACCGTGAGAAACGGGAGGGCCTTGGTGGCGAACGAGATGATGACGAAGCATCACTTCTTGCCAACAGGAGTTGATACTGGATGCATACGGAGATTTTTCTTTTGTTCATGAGAAAATAGATAAAATTTAGAAAAAAATCTTTGACATTTGTTTACTATAGAAGCCCATTTAGATGTCCATGATGTTAAATTCATTGATTTTACAGCAGGGTAGCTAAGGCTTGAGAGAGATATACTGGGGATGCTTTTGAGTTTGTTCTCCATTTTTCTGTACTTCCCCATATACCAAAAAACTATTATGAATCAAACTTTTACTAAGTGCGAATCTTGACCTTTTAATGAAGTTGTACACTTGTTGCTATATTACAGTTTTTGTCAAAGTCGTACTAATTTTGACAGATTATGTAACAGCCGGTCAGGCATTATATTAAAATAAAAATTTAACGTATTGCAGCACATTTTTTTCGTTTCAAAAGATAATTTTAGATACAAAAATGATGATATATATCAACATTATTTAAAGGAAGAAACATCTCACTGAGTCGACAAAATCCCTCAATGAAACCAATAAAAACAACTTGGAACAGTGAAGCTTTTTTCCTATCTCAAAAGATAATTTTACATACTCCCTCTATTCCAAAATATTTCTTGTATTTTGACGAGTCAAATAATCTCAATTTTAACCAAATATATATAAAAAATACTAATATTTGTGATAATGAGATGAATATTATTAGATTAGTTACGTTATTTATTTTCATGGCAAACCTATTTGGAGATACAACCTTTGATACTCTCTCCATTCCAAATTAGAGAGTCAAAACATCTAAACTTTGACCAAAAATTAAATAGTGATTATAAAAATTTATGACATCAAACATACAATATAATATGATATTTGTATCTAATAATACTTTTAATTGACATTTAAAATATTTTGTATCTCATCATAAAATTTATCAAAAGTAAGATGCGTTGACTCAGAATTATAGAATGACTTATATTTTGGGACGTAGAGGATTACTATTTCTGTATTTCACTATTTACAGTAAACGTGTTTAAGTTAAAGATCAGTTGACTTTTCAAAATTCAAGATAAAACTTATTTTGAGACAAAAGGACTACATAAATAACATATCAACAATATTTAAAGGTGAAAAGATCCTATTGAGTTGACAAATCCCTCAAACCCATAAAAGAATTACATACTACTACAACTACCAACGTAGAGCACCTGAAAACTTCGTGCTAAAAGGCTTTGTGTTTGGCGTCAGCCCCGGGTGCTCGACTCTTGTCACCTTTGTGATTGCCGAAGCTGTGCCGTGAGGCGGAGCTAGAGGAGCTGCAAAACCGGGCTTGGCCCTCGCTCTTCCTAGTTTTTCGCATCCATGGTGAAATGGCCCGCCGCTCAAATCTTCTACGATATCGTTACGGTCTTGGGGAGGGAGGGAGGAGCCGGAGCCGGATAGAGCCCCGCCAAAGAGGCCCTAAGGCTTTGACTCTTGGGCACCTCGCCAGTAGCCCAAATACTGAGGCAAGTAGTAGCCAGATACAAGTCGGACTAGCCGTCTCACCGTCGGTGCGTGAGATTCGCGTTTTCCACGTGAACGAAACCAGCGACGAGACCACGAGACCGAAAGCGGCAAGACGAGTCGTACTGGCACACAGACACATCCCTGCTCGTGCGCGTCGTGCCGTGCCAGTACTACACGGGTGTTGTACTAGTAGCACGCCCGAGCCCGACCGAGCATCCATATCCACCCAGCCCCACCGCGCGCGTGGGCCCCGCACCTGTCACGCGCCGCAAGCGCTGCTGCCTGCTGCTGCTGCTGACAGCCGCGCGCGCGCGCCTGCATCCTCCAACGACCCCCGCCACTTTATCCACTCGGGGTGGGGTGGAACCACCACCTGTCACCGACGCATGGGGCCCTAGCGAATCCGACCCCACAAGTCATCCACTACCGCCGCCTTGTCGTGCGCGCCGCGCGGCGGCGGCGGCTATTTCTGGACCCTTCTCCTCCCCGAAAGGCCAAGCAGGCAACCAGGCTGCCGTCCCGTCCCCGTCCCCATTGCATTCCGCGCTCCCTTCCCCTGCCTCGAATCAATCGATTCGCCTCGTCTCGCCCGCCCGCCCGCCCGATTCGACTCGGCCGTCACGGTGATCGGGACCGGCCGGCGCTAGGGTTAGGGTTCCGGCGACCCCACCCGGATGGTGCAGCTGCCGAGCTCGGGGAAGCGGACGGCCGAGCCGGCCATGGCTCCGTCGCGGCGGCGGCGGCGGCGGTTAAGATGGAGGTGGAGGAGTTCGGGGCCGACGAGCGTGGCCCGCTCAGCAAGCGCGCCAAGGCAGCGGCTCAGCCGATGCTCCCCGACGCCTCCGCAACCGCAGCAGCAGGTAGATCCGGAGTCGTTGGTTTTTTTCCCTCCTCCTCCTGAATTTGGTGTGCTCGATTGGAACGCAGTGAGCTGGCCTCGCCATGTTTGATTCCAATCGGGGAGTTTCGTTAGGATTTTTTTCGGGCTACTTTGTTTAGCGTGGTGTTTTTGGTTGGGAAGGTTATAGAGGAGCTTAGCTGTAAAATTCAGGCGTTCGATCAAATTACCCTCGTACTCGAGGACTAGATGAAGCTGCAACGAAGGGCGATTCTCCTACAGCTTATTTCCTGCATATAAATTTTCCGCATGTAGTTTGTATGCCACTGTTGTAATGCAAATGTTCCATGTCTAGCTGCGAGACTGGCTGGTTGGCACTTTATTGTCCACATTTACTTTCCAGTCAGTGCATTCTAATGATCTGTAGGAAAAAGCAACAACAGTTTAACTGTGCTCATGAAGCTATATACTACCACACTGTTCAATTAATAAGTCCTGTCATCGTACAAATTTATGATTGGAGTTTGCTACTATCATGTAGACACATAAATACATATACCAGTAACATGCTTGGCAACTATCATCTAGACACATATAATGCACTGTACTAATGTACATGTACTCTGGGCACTAGGTATATATATTTGCTAGGTATATTTTTAAACTTGGTTGCATATGATACGTTGCCAATTATGTATCTGTTCGTACTTTTATCCTGGCAGCAAACTTGCTGTGTGTTCAAGATATGTTGTTAGGAATGAACGGAAAAATATGAATAACTTTGTTAAGAAAATATTCCAGACTGGTTATTTATCCCTAGGTAGTTTGTATGCCTCTGTTTTGAGGTGTTTGTGATATTTTCCTCCTGCAGGGTAAATGTTCATGATTATTCACCTTTGAGATTTATTGTTCTTATGTTTATGGTCTCTTTCAGGATATGTACCACAATGTACTCGATGAACCTAGCCCGTTGGGTCTGCGGCTGAAAAAAGCCCATCACTCTTGGATTTGATTCAGATGAAGCTTTCTCAAGCATCCAACGAGGGGAGTCTTCCATGGACAACAGTGGTTCTGAGCCTTCCAAGAAGAAAGACAATAAATCTGGTGGGTCTGCAGCAGGCGAACGCCTAAAAGCTTCGAATTTTCCTGCAACTATATTGAAGATTGGTTCATGGGAGGTGAGGAAATTTATTTTTGCTGTTCTTTTATCAGCTCTGAGCCTCTGATATGGCCTCAATATGCATTAAGTGTATGTCTCCCTAGTAAACCACTATCGTAGTTGTTTTTTCTGTAGCCTATGCAACTTGAAGCTAATATTCATGCAATTATAATACTGTACTCTGTTGTAGATTTGTATTATGAAGTGTCAGTGCGACATTGATGCATATTCTGTGTTGTCCAATCTTCTATGTATTTTTGCTGCAACAATTGCTTATGAGCCAAACTCCCTGCATTCTAGCACATCCAGTAGTTCATACAATAGTTCACCTGAACAAAAAAAATGCCATTAAATGTCTTAATTAAAGCTATCTCTGTTCTCTGTATAGTATGTGTCACGGTATGAAGGTGATTTGGTGGCAAAGTGTTACTTTGCAAAGCATAAACTTGTGTGGGAAGTTCTGGAAGGTGGCCTTAAGAGTAAGATAGAAATTCAGTGGTCAGATATTACTGCTTTGAAGGCAACTTGCCCCGAAAATGCCCAAGGAACCTTGGATGTAGCGGTATGTTATCTGGAAGATGTTTGTTTCTTTATTCTTCTTCTTAGTTCAGTACCTTTTCTTCTATTCTGAGGCGTTTTCCTTTTTCCTGAAGTTGGCCAGACCGCCACTTTTTTTTTAAAGAGACAGATCCTCAGCCAAGAAAAACACACACTGTGGCAGGCTACCTCAGATTTCACGGGTGGTCAAGTTTAGTATGCACAGGTAAATTACTTTTAACTATTGAGTGTTCATAATTAAAATGGATTTCATATGAGAAGATTGGTCCTATATCTCTGGAGCTACCTCATACTTGTAGTTTGTTTTATACTATTTTTCTATTGGAGTATAGCATAGCTGATCTGCTTTATGCTTAAGGCTCTGGTGGCATTTCAAAGATATTTATGATGTTTATGTGGGTTCTGTCATACTAATTGCGCTATGATTTTTACGTAGTCATTCCATTTTTTGTTGGCTCTGGTTGCATTTCAAAGATATTTACGGTGTTCAAATGGGGTTCAGTAGTACTATGTTTTTGGCTCTGTTTTTCTTATTAGAACAGAAAGAACTGTTTTGTTCCTTTTTTGGGAGCAGTTAGATACTGTAGATCACATTTTAAAACTGTTTAAGTTGTATTGCTAAGGGATTAGTTATTTAGTTGTGGATCACTTTGACTTGAATTGTGTCATATCTAGATTAAATCTGCTTAGGAAGGAGACATTATTAGCCTACCCCAACTTGCTTGGGACTTAAAGGCTTTGTTGTTGTTGTTGTTGTAGGAAGGAGACATTGTCACCCTTTCAAGTTTTTTTTTTTTGTTTTAAAAAAAAAAGAATGAATTTGTCTTTCTGTCCTTGTGTTCTGTCACCCATTCTATGTTCACATATGTGCATCACAGGACCTCATCTGGTCTCTTTTTGTGTCCTAAAAATGATTAATTAAAAACTGTTTCACACTGCATAAGAAGACAAAAAGGGTAGCTGGCATGCATTCAAATATGTTTGTCTGGAGCCAGATATCTATTTAGTAAAAGCTATCGGGTCGAGCTTTGGTTTATAAAGTGTGCTGTTACTATTGCTTGTTGAGCCTCTTCTCTACTACTTTGTTCAGCGTTCTGATTGTTCAAAATTTTGCAGGCGGCATTTTCTGCAGTGCCCTTCTACTTTGTTGGGCAAGAACTTTGAGAAGCTTATTCAGTGTGATCAGCGATTATATCAATTGAGCCAACAACCAGAGATTGCATTAGACTCTCCATTGTTTGAACCTAGGTGCTCCATATTTGAGGATCCGGTTGAATCAAAATGCGCTGGTTTTACTAATTTGAAAGATGAACATGAGGGTCTACCTGGCTATTCAGGTTCTGTGTCACCATGTGCTGGTTCCTCCATATCTGCTAAGAATGAAAACAATGATTCCATTGGGATGCCAGCAGAATATCTTCCTCAGACAGTAGGACCAGGTAATTTTAAAGATCTTTGTTCCTCTCCGCTCTTGCAGCATGTTGTGTTGCCTTAATGCACTGCTTATCAGTACCTTAAAGTATGATGAGTACACCTACCTGTATGTGAGGCAACCATGTACATGGTGTTTTGCCTTAGTTCTTTCTGTAGACACATCTCTAGTTAGATTGAATATTACTAGAATATTATACTACTGGGGCGGATGTGCTAGCCTGTACCATTCTCAGATCCTCTCCTGTTGATGAATCAAAATTTCAAGGCATTTCACATAATCACATGATACATCTTCATATATTTGATTAACCTTTCTAATCCCACAGGCATTTTTACAGGAGTTGGTGCTGTAGGTGTACAAGCTGTGAGCAGAAATGTGAATGGTGCAGCACCAGAATTCAATATCCCCACTGGTGGAGTCAATTGAAGGTGCCTGGGCTTAGACCATCAATGTCAGTGGATGATCTGGTGAGCCACCTGGGTAACTGCATCTCAGAGCAGATCACTTCAGGCAATCCAGCATTGGCCAACAATGAGGTACCGACCAAAGAAACACTTGAGGGATTGCTCAGTACCTTCTTGGTGATACTCAAGGCCCACCAGTTTCTGCTTCAGACGAAAGATCACTGATGGCCAGGGTGGACTCCCTCTGCTGTTTGATTCAGAAAGACACAGTACCAGTTGCCAAACCAAAGCCGGAGCCGAATGACAGTGAGAGCATTGGCGCGGGAAGCCTCAGATGGTTCGACGAAGAATTCAGCTCAGCAGCACCAACAGGGAAACCTACAGATGCCAACAATCAGCCAGCCATGTCAAGAAAAGATTCGTTTGGGGAGCTGCTGACAAACCTCCCCGATCGCCTCGCTACCGCAGTTCCTCTTCAAGATCCCAGAGGATACCGAGAACTGAACATGGAAGTCAAGACCTCGCACCCTGTACCCTGAAATAGGGAGTATGCTGTAAAGATTGTATCCAAGCAATAAGAAAGCCCCTTTATCGCCGCCTCAGAGGCGAGTTCCCCGCCCTGTAAATGTCACACCCGGTAGGTTGCTCCAGTTGTATGCTTCTCGACTCAAATGGGTAGTGGAAAATTGAAATGTTCATTGGTTCTTTAACTCAATCGTGCCCCGTGTGCAAAACTTGTGAGCAGGCGGCACCTCCACTGGTACCCTGTATGTTCCAGATTGACATGAATATAAAGGTTGTTTCGATCTGTCATGAACATCCGGTTCCATCGTTTTCTATCCTTTTGGGGCATTACATGTTCCAGATTCACGTGAATGTAAGGTTTTCATCTGTCATAACTCATAAGCAGTTAAGCACTCGGTTCCATTGTTAGTTTTGCAACACCCTTTTGGAGCATGATGTTTATCATCTACTTAAGTTGGACGTGTTGAACGTAATCGACTTGTGTTGGACGTGTTTAACGTAGTCGACCGACTTGTTGTATTTAAGTATTTCTTTTTCTTTTCTACAATCTTGTAACAGAATCAGCAGCATGTCTTGCTGGCAGTCTGGCACCATCACACATGCGTCTGCTCCTTGCAACTGAGCTCCCGCGCTGCACATACGCTAGGCTCCGAATGCAACAGCCACGGCAAAGGCTGCAGCTGACCGTAGGCCGAAATATAACACTCTCCAGAGTAGCACCGAGAGAAAACACCATCGCACCCCCCTGTGAGTGAATAGAAAATCGATTCTACTTATCCAAACTACAGTATAGATTGTGCTTTGGATTGGATGCCACAACTGTACCACAGGTCCAGAAAACAACCATCACAACCTACTCAAAAGCAATCATACACGAAAGAAAGAGCTCGTGATTTCTGAAATATTTTACAACATACAGATTGCTATAAATAATATCACAACAGTGCCATCCCATCCGGGTGGCACAAGGACATGGAACATGAACCCACGAGCTACCTGATGGTCTATTGTTCCATACTGTCCCTGCACAGCAGCCCCAACATGATGTTGGAGCGAAGTCAAACTTTACACACAAAAATATCACATGTGAGACCTGGCACACAAAAAGACAATTGTCAGTGGCTGGAGTCATGAGAGTTTTTGCGTAATGTGATAGGCAAATAAACAAGGAAGGGACTGAGAATATGGCCACTTACCAGCGTACAAGAATATAGGTCTACTAGTCCTGGAGAGCTTTCACACGGGAGGTCAGCTCTCTGACTTGATTCTTGAGGCGCTCAGGGTTGCAGAAGAAATCAACAAATACTTGTCGCTCCCTCCCCACCTCATGGGCACGATTTTCGAAGATCTACATATAATTTTGCAGTTAGTTAATCTTTTGAAGAACATGGTAACAAAGGGGTGATGACTGTTCTTCAAATATTTCTTGTTTAAGTTCTTTGCATGATGATGATGATGACGACTGACAATCAAGACAAGAAGCCAGCCATTCTGTGCAGTATGCATTGGGTAAATGAAACTAATCTCTGAAAGCGTAGTCTACTTTATGGAAATTACAGATAAATGCAAAGAAAATCAAACAAGCTTTCGATTTCCATTAGGCAACAGTCATGAAGGGTCATAGCATGTCGATGAGTGAAATACCTTTATCTTCTGTGTGCGAGCCTTGGTTACTTCTTCCACGGAACCTTCAACTTGAGCGTTGGCATTTTCCATATCATCAAGCGCCCGCATCAATGGCTATAAGACGAGCAGGGATTATCACATCATTTCACATGTCCTCAAAAAAAAAAAAAAAAAAAAAAAAAAAGGAGATGCAAGAAATATCACAATTTGGAGGGGTTCAAAGAATGTACCCAAGGTGTCAATATTGGTTCTGCAGTAGTTGATGACGCAAATAGAAGCTGTTCCACTGTTTGAATAAGAGTACATCTGCACGAGTGAGGAGAGTGAAATGATGGCGCTTGGGACCTACTAAAATAATATTGGCTAACTAAAGAGTGATTTTGTGGGTCAAAACATAATATTGGATGACACTTAATAATGCTTCTAGTGAAGAACTTGCAGGGAAGATCAGATACTCAGCATGCTGTGATCCTTCCATATTGAACCTTATTTCTGTTTATGAACAGTAGACGAGGCAGTAACCTCAAGATATACAAATCAAGCTGTGAAACACCAAGAGTTATGGGCATTGGAACTACTGCTCAGGTTTGACTGCAAACTAGAAAAATGCCTACTGTGTGATTCATCATTTTGATATCTGGGAGTAATTGTTTATACATGGGTACGCTACAGTAGAGTAGGTACATATCAGAAAAAGCATTAAATGAAACTTTTGATTTTACATATTGACAGGATATAAGGTAAAGGAAACAAAATATTAAACAGTGTTTTGTTAACTTACAACTCATTGATACATCTTTTCCGGTCAGCTGGAAGGGTGTTCTCCAGCTCAGACTGAAGAGAAAGCAAGTCAGATTGAAGTGCTGAGATCTGCTGAACCAATGCATGTGCTGACATGTATGTTGGCACTGTTGCTTGACATCTACAGAAAGGATAAGCCACGTTAAGAATATGAGAATAAAATACCCATACAGATAAGTAGAGTTGACTGCTTACTTGAGTGAACACATAGGAGATCTCGCACTGCATGGAGGAAAGTGTCACGGTCATCAATAGCTCCTTGTTCTCGTACTTCGGATGCAGCTTGAATTAATGAATTATAATGACCCTGAGAAACATTAACACAAAGAAACTAAGCATAGACCTGAAGACAATGAAAATAACAAGTTTAATCTGAAATAGATGCTGCTGAAAACAGAATGTAAAATGAAAAGACACCAAAGAAACAAGGACAAGAATAACAATGGAGATTGATTACCAAGCGGGTACTGACTGCTGAGAGGTAGCTTTGCAACTTCGGATTCTATTACTCTAAGCAATGTGTACGCTCTAGCTATATATTTCCTTTCAAGTTGGCAAGCGATCTTCAGAAACTGGTGTCTGGCAAGCTGATTAACCAAATGATTGATGAACTGCAAAATGTATCAGCTCAGATACCAGTAAGATCAGGAGAAAAACAAAAGGGGCATAATAATGACAAAGTAACAAGTGCAGTCTACTTAGTCTTATGAGAAAAAAAAACATTCCTGCTGCAGTCAGACTTCTGCGAGTATAAACCGAGTGAGGCAACCACATTCTGTCAGCCACACTACCGTGACTACCCAACTAAATCTACATAACAGCAAAGGAATACATGTAAATTGCTGTTGCAGTTTCTTTTCTGCAAATGTGCAGCAGTCTCCTTTGCTGTGAATATGCGGCTGTCTTAGAAATCATCCAACAATGCTCACTTAACACAGCTTGATACTGCCTAAGTATTTCCTCATATAGGGGCATTGTTGGAGAGTGATTTTCGTTTCATAAACCTTGATTTTCACTTTAAGAGTTTCAATCAGGGAACTCTTGGAGATGCTCTACAGCATCTTAATTTTCATAATATTAGAGAAGATAGGACATTATCACAAGGAAATACAAAACAAGACACATAAAGATGACATGTATAATGTGATTTGTGAAATGAGCTCACCGTTTTTTGCCTGTTAATGTAGTACTCCTGGCGCATGACCTTTAAATCATAATCCCCTGAATATTTGAGTGATAAGAAGAAGCTAAGAAAACAACACAACAAAATTTGTAGAACACTGAAAAATATAATCCTTTTTGCAAACCTTGCAAGATATATGTGCCTTGAAGTTGAGCAAGTTCTGAACACAGGCATGGTATTGTCTGGAGGGGAGAACAAGTAAATAGATGGAGGAAGTAAGATGTAAGATTGTACCATGAAAAACAAACTGGTGCACTTCAGTAAGAACTATTATTGCTATCTTATCCTCTAAAACATAGAAAGTTCTTGCAGATAACGAACGTGACTCTGAAAGATCATGAAGCTAATCCCATCAAACAAATTTTCAGGTCCCAAGAGCACAAAAATACCGAGAAATCAAACTTAAATTTGATTTCTGATCTACTATTTAATATCCCAGGAACAAAATATATTTTCTAAAACAAAAGATTGTGTCTTACATACCTCAGATACCAAAGCTTGCACCTTTTGAGAAAGTGTCGAGAGCTCTCCAGCAAGCTCAGAACCTTTTCTCCTGAAGGCAAATGCCACAGATACAAGGGGCTTATAAGATAATTAAATAAATCTTTGTTTCTGCTCGAATTTATTTGCAGTTATGCATATAAGTATATAACTTATTGACTTATGTGTATGGCACAAAGCTGGAAAACTGATAAATCAGGATCAATAAACATAGCATAACATATACCTAAGAGAATGGATATCCCTATGTATATGAGCCTCATCCGATGACACCTGTGCTTTCAATGTAGAGAGTATAGCCTGCTGTTTAGCATTCTCAACCTGTGCTTCAATCCACTGTCTTTCACTTGTTGCAAATCTGTCACCAAAGTAGGGTAATTATGAGTAAATTCAAGAACTGTAAGAAAGTTGCAAAGCTGGAAAACACATTATTAGCTGCCTAAGAGGTTAACACAACGAACAGAATGTGATCCCAAATTTTACATAACAAGTAACTCAACGAATCAATAACAAACAAAAGGTCACAGCATAAAAGTTGAATACTGGAAACGGGTAGCTGTATCAAAATGGTATAATTGAAAGCACAAATAGGGTGCAAACCTATTTTCAGGTGAAAATATTCAAACTTCTATGTAAACCATTGGAGGATGGATTGATGATTAAGTGGATCATGAATCATAATGAGGCCTAAGTCCTCACAATTTATTCTTCGATAATTAGGAGGTTACAGAAGTTGGCCATCCTCATGACACTAAAGTTTCTTGAATGCTATGCATCCACATTTTTATGTAAGGGATCCACATGAACAGTGAACAATTTAGAACATCTGGAACGTAATGTGAGCTTTACTTGACGATGATTAAATGAATCATGCAACAAGAGGGCATGAGATGATTGCAATTACAAATCTGATGAGTGGTTGCCAATAGAAAGGCTAAGACAAGGTGTGCGGTAATTACATGGAACGAAGTCGTTGCAACTCAGCGATGCGTTGGTGATGATGAGATTTTTCAGAATCTCCTGCACCATGACAACATAATGGTTACTATGATTTCATCTGTTACGTCACCCAGTATTAGAATCATACTAGTTCCCCTCCATGAAAAAAACAGTTACAAATAATCAAATGAAGAAAGCCAATTTTACCTCTTATCAAGCAATTAGTGATGTCATCAAGACTAACCCAGGAACATTTGGATTTCCCCTCCTCCTCAGCAACAAGTCGAAATGGCCCCTGGTCACATAAAAATGTTAATGTTAAATAAGTAAGCAGACAAACTGTGGAGTGTTGTCCTATGCTACTCAAAGGGTAAAAGGTAAAATTGTGCCAGAGATATATAACTGTACAGAACAGTGTTTTGGACATGTAGTGAAGATGAAAAAAATGTAGACATGTAGTGAAGATGAAAAAATATACCTAAATCTGCCAATTTACATGGTATTGACTTGTCATAGATTGTAAACTTAGCTAGTCAGTTAACTGAGAACAATGTGACATCCAAACATGATTTACCTTCTCAAATTGCTTTGAGAACCACCTATTCAGCTCTTTTTGTACAAGCCAAGTCGCCAACAACATAGGGATGGAAATCTGAATATGCCAAATATATACTTTCCTCTGCAAACAATAAATAAATAAAGGATTTCATTGGATACAGTATAATTTTTATACTTACAGAATGGTTAGTATTATTCATTGATCAAAAGCAAAAAAAGAATAATAGCTATGCTCAATTGCCACTACTAGGTAAAGCGCCGTACCATCCCCTGAATGATAATGGGCCAGTTCCTGGGTAGTAGCAGCGATTCTTCCAAGAACTGCATTCATCTGAAAGTTAGAAAATACATCAAATCAAACTTTACCAAAAAAAAAAAAAAAAACCACATGGAACATATATAATATCTTGTTTACATCAGTAAAAATCTACAGAGACTAGGTATTTCATATATCATAGTATCTGCATACTCCAAATAAGACATAGGCGAAAAGTTGGGACGCAAAAGAAGCAGCCAGGGAATTATTTGATTTACAAGTGTACTAATACAAAACAAAGGGCAATATTTACTATGAGATAAATTGCAGAGCATAGCAAAAGATATGCTGTTATCATTAGTTAAAATCTCATCATCAAAAACACTCAATCATGTACCACAATAACACTAAACAAATCCTTTTTTTTTTTCTTTTGTGCCTGCTATTTGTAAGATACAAATACATTCAGATGTCAAAGTATCATAACTGAATGTAATAAAAATAAACATCTTTTTCAAAATGCAACTGATTGAGTTATACCTCCAAGTTTCTGGAAGAAAGTGTCTCATCTAACGATATAAGCTCTCCACTAACTGCAGACATAGCAGATACACGTGCCCTTCTACCTTGAATTAGAGTTGAAGCCTGGCCTGCAAGCAAATCAAATTGTGCTTGCTGTCGTGCAAGTTGCTTTTTGTAACTCAAAAACTTCGGCTCTGTATGCTAGTTTTGCTTCACTGCAAGTACCAAAAAGAGAAAATTGTCACAAAAAACACTTATAAGATGCTAGGAAGGAACATTTCAATCATGCGCTTTACAGCTTGGCATAGTTAGCATTTGACTTCACTTGGGTCTACAGATGTTCCCAGAGCAAAAGCTCAAGCAGATAACAGCAGTTTAAATTCGTTTTTACACTGTTTTCTGTCAAAAAATCATTACCGGAAAATAGTTGAAGTAGCATACAAACACCCACTTGTGATTGGTTTCATAAACATTTTGCACTAGCAACAATTTCAGAAACCAGTCCCCACTAAAAATTTGAACCCATTCTATAAATATGACAATGTATGAAGGGCAACCCCGGTGCAAGCAGTAGTGCTCTACCGCCTGTGACTGGAAGGTCCGTGGTTCAAGCCCCCCAGCCGCACATTGCAGTGTGCGGGGAAGGCTTGGCACTAAACACCCTTCCTGGACCCCACGCAGTGCAGGAGCCTACAACACTGGGTATGCCCTATAAATATGACAATGTAAATGTAGCAATACTTCAATATTGGAAGGTCCAAGCATACCGGATATCAAGAATGGTTTCTTCCGATCCAAACACAGCCTCTTGATTGTCTTTCTTGCTTGAAAAGGCTGAAATACTCTCAAAAGCAGAGTCCAAATCTTCACCCTGAGAAAATGACACATGTGGACCATAAGAGTATTGAAGCCTGACAGAAATAGATGCCTACATAAAAAATGCAGTTCCATGGAGGTTCTAGATCTTGGTTGGGGCTGGAACTATTCTCTAATGAAGCCTATCCACCAAGAACTAACCAAATTTCAATCCATCCAAGAGAATTTAGTGTAATTATAATTACTTAATATGCTATTTGACCACGAAACAAACAAAAAAATTGAAGCAGATTTCCAGTACTTGGCGAACCCACTTGCCACATCAATTAAAAGAAGCAATTAAGATATCATATCATTCTTTAAAGCGTGTAAGAATGTTAAATGGCCTTTCGAGTATACCTCTAACAGTCTTCCCTCTTCCACGAGCTGTTCATACCTGAAAGCCACATGCACAAATTAATTAAGTAATAAACAGACTCACCCATTAAAATTAGTATGAAAAAAAATGATATCAAAACTTTGGATAATTGATCAGTAGGCCTAGCGAATACACAATTCACTAACCACATCACTGCAAGTAAAACCGTAGATTCAGAAGCATTAAGGAAATCATACAGTGGGAAACAACATTTATTAACAAAAAAAAAACAAGCAGATATTTGACATATTCTTCCTACGCAACACGCACCCTTCAAATACTGTTCATGCCCAAATTTTAGTAAAATGGATGCCTTTGTCAAAATGCACCTACAAATAAACCCCACCCAGAATCCATAACTTGACACCCAAATTCACAGCTTTGTCAAACTGGGGCCATCATCTCTCAACTAAATCCTCCACAAAACACAGGCACTTGCCACTATTCCCCAACATTTCGCGCCCATAGAGAGTTAGAGGCACGAGCACTCCCCTAGAACCCTATTGCACCTAGCCTCCCCGAGAATTCGCAGTAACTCCACCACAGATTGTCTCCCCAGCTGCCCGAATCTCCCAACAACGCCTCCTCATTAACTTTCTACGCCTCAAACTCAAAACCATTTCGTGTCGCATGCCACAGCAATGCCGCAGCGAAATCGGCCTCAGCAGCAATCACCACCACACCACTACCACAGCCCGAAAAAGGATGATACCAGAGCACTACGATGTGATGACAAGGGGGACGGAAGCATTCGCTTACTGGGCCAGGTGGGACGGGGAGAGGACGTTGAGGGGCGGAGGCAGGAGCAGATCCAGGCAAGCAGCGGGCGCGCCTCCTCGTACTGGAACGGCCACTCCAGCGCGTCCGCGTCCAGCGGGTCCTCCCCGTCGAACCCCAGCTCCGTCAGCGCCGCGCACAGCGCGGCCCCGCTCATCCTCGCCGTCGGCGGCCGCGGCAGCTGCTGTGGCGGCGGCGGTGGGAGGCTGTAGTGGTGGACTGGTGCGGGTCTGGTGGGTGGGCGGCCGTGCGCGGCCGGCAGCGGTTGCTCCTCTGCTTGCGTTGCGTGAGTTCGAAACAAGGCGAGCAAAACAAAATGGGATCTGCTGCTTCTGGTTGGGGAGTCGGAAATTAGAGAATTCGGACCGCTCGCCTCGTGTTGTGGCAATTGGGTTACAATTTTTCCACGGGCTGAAAATGAATGGACTCTGTAGAAGCCCATTTTCGATTAGAATCCTCGCTGGAGGTCCATCTTTTACTGGGCCTTATATTTTCTAATGAGGCCCAGTAAAGATAAGGCGTTACTGACCAGCTCTTTACTGGGCCTCGTTAGAAAAGATAAGGCCCATTAAAAGGTGTATTCAAATTTTCACAGGTTAGATTTTGCTCACATTCCTAGATGTTCAATTTATGTGTCAAGTTTGTTGTTTTGATCAGTGAGCATCTAGTAGAGAGAGACGTGAAAAAAATAAGGCAAAAGACGTCCAATGTTATATGGGTCTATATATATTTCAAATCTGAAATTGCAGAGCAGCAAAAGTACTGGCAACTGAGATGTCTTGGCTGCCTTGTGGTTGGACGCAATTGGGCGATTAATTGGAGTTGTTCGGGGTTTTGAGGGTGACTCCTACTCGTAGTCGCTGCAATCATAGACGTGATCACGTGCTACCCACTGCCCACTGCCCACTCACGTGTCCCCGTATGTATGTCACGTGGCCACACATGATGCATAGATTCATGCCAACATGGTTTGACAAGCGAAAAATTATCTCCGCGTGCACAACGAGATGGGTCAGATGACCTTTTAGGTTTGTCCCCCACCCCCCAAAAAAAACGAAATGGCCTTTCTTTTTTGAATAAAAGATATAAATGGCGGAGTTCCCAACCTCCAAGTATTTGTTGGGTTTTTTTTCTAGAAAAAATCGGGTTCCTTTGCTTGGTGGGTACGGGATGCCGTGACGCGCAGCCCAGACCAAACACACGTCACAATCCTCAACTGTGCGTGCAGTATGGCAGACTCCTCGCGGCCGTCGGCTCGCGAGTCGCGGCAGGCCCACTAGGCCACTTCCCCTCTCGCTTCGCTTCGCTTGCGCGTCACCCAACCGCAACGGTTCCCCCCGTGCCGCACGAGCGCCGTTAGTTGGCCAGCTAGTACTACTAGTATACTACGCGAACTATTCAGTCCACTGGTACTCTGCTATCCCCGCGCCGGAGTCGCCGCCACGACCACGATGGCCTCCCACCGCTCCCCGATCCGCGGCCTTGCCGCTCTTCCTGACCCTCCTACTCCTGGCCGTCGTCGCGGCCTCCGCCGCCGCCGGGGCCGCGAAGTGGCGGGAGGAGCAGGCGCGGGACCGGGTGCCGCGGGTGCCCGGACAGGCCTTCAACACCAGCTTCGCGCAGTACGCCGGGTACGTGACCGTCAGCGAGCAGCGCGGCGCCGCGCTCTTCTACTGGTTCTTCGAGGCCGAGAACGACCCGGCGTCCAAGCCCCTCGTGCTCTGGCTCAACGGAGGTGCCACTACCTACCTACCTACCTACTCATCACCCCGCCCGCTGACCGCGCGCTTTGTTTGTTTGTTTGTTTAGCCGCGTGATCCGTTTCGTACTGTGAATCTGTGACGATTGTTGGGGTCTGGTGGGTACTTGGGGCACATTTGGCGAGGATCAAGCATCTGATGATGTGTATTTTGCATGCTTGACTTGGTGGCCGCGACGGGGCAACCAGGGATTTTTGGCGACTTCGGGTCGGCTGATCTGACGTCCTCAGCTTGTTTTGGAACAGGGGAGCTGAGAGTGATGCCTTGCGTGCGCAGTGTGTAGAGAGATGCTTGTGCTATCTCATTCTTGCCAGGACTAGGATTTCGCTTGGGATTTGCAGCATCCTTATTCCCACAGGGGCCGTAAACTTTTTCATTGTTGATCTGGATAGCTCTTTTAACTTTCACCCAACTCTTTTAACTAGATTATGTCTTTATCTGATTACTGGATATACAATCTGTATATAAGTAGCATTGGGCATGAGATTAGTGGATGAGCTGTCTTTATCTGATGCAAATGGTTGCTAGTGATTTACTACCAGGCAAAAGGTTACCTATGGGCTATTGATAAACTTATCCGGTCCAGGCTCTGTTCCTCTTTACTTCAGTTCATCTGTTGTGCAATAGTACAATAAAACGTGCGGTTAAACTACTGCTTGTAAATCTTCCAGGGCCTGGGTGCTCGTCCATTGCTTATGGACTCGGAGAAGAAGTAGGACCTTTCCATGTTAATGCAGATGGCAAGGGGGTGCATGTCAATCCTTATGCTTGGAACAAAGGTACCATCCAATTAAACAAATATCTTCACAAACACTACCACCGTTTTCATTTTTTAATTTCTTCATGTGCTGTTATGTGACTTTTCTTTAGCCTTTTGTTTCGGGTCTCCATAGATTACTGGATCGCCAATACTATCAGTAAATTGTAACTTTTTCCTATTATGCAATTAACCTCAGTTAGGCAGCAGGTTACTACATTTTGCATTTTTGCAATAGCTTAGCATTCTTAGTCTTTGTTTTTTTTTGTTAAACAAACTGGTAGGCTTGTATATACACTCTGGGAAGGATCACAATTGTGAAAAGGTAAACTTGAAATAAAAAGAGGTTTTCAAGTATGCCTGCCAATTATTTTTTTTTCCTGAATTTTGAACTTTCCTTAAACTGTAAGCTCGACCTTATTAGCACAAGTTCTTGCCTTTAGTCGTGGAATTGATTTCAGCTCTGTTAGATGCAAACTGCAACTTGACCATTGATAACCTTTTCTAAGTGCTCATAATCATATCAGATAAAACTCTAGTTTCATTCTTATAGAACTTTCTTGTTTTAGCAAAACTGTAAGTTTATTTTCTATAGCTAAGCTTATAAGTTCTCTCTCTCTCTCTCTCTCTCTCATAAGGCAGGATAGCTGTGTGGCATTTGATAGAAGAAAAAGAGTAGCATATCAGTTCTTCTGCAATCTTTAACTCCACTTTTATACTTCATTATTTCAATGACATATTTGCTAATAATGTATTCCATTTTGCAGTTGCAAATTTGCTGTTCCTTGATTCACCTGTTGGTGTTGGTTACTCATATTCAAACACCTCTGATGATGATTTAAAAATGGGGATGCGAGAACTGGTACTGTTGTCCTTGCACTATTAGTTGTCTTGTTAAAATGATATTCCTGGTCCTGAATGAAATTTTATTAGAATTTGCTCACTCGTTCTCTCAATATTTTACAGCCACGGATTCATTGGCATTCTTACTGAAGTGGCTTGAACGCTTTCCTCAGTACAAGGAACGAGAATTTTATTTGACTGAGAGAGTTATGCTGGTGAGTACCTTCTATGAGATTATGTTTTGTGTGTGTATTAACAACTGTTTTTTCTAAAAACAAGGAAAAACTTTGATGGAACTCCAATTTGGTTAGGTCACTATGTTCCTCAACTGGCTCAAGCGATAAAAAAGCACCACGAGGCTACTGGTGACAAATCAATTAATCTAAAGGGCTTCATGGTATGTTTTTGGTAATTCTGCCTTTACTTCTCCAATACCATGAACTAAATTAGATATTTCTTGTTATATTTATAATTTACTTTGCAGTTTTTTGCTGTCCCTTATGTCCTATGTTCTTATCATAAAAGAACCTTGAACTTTTGATTGCAAATCAAGTGTAATGTTATCCTAATTAGTATGTTGGGCTAATGCAATGGTTGACTGACCTTTGTCTGCTACCCATTTATATGATGTTATCCTAATTAGTATCGTTATGTTTCCTCATTGGCTTTGCTTTGTTGGTTAACAAAAGGGTCTTATTTGCTTTATTAGTTAGTTATCAGAGGATCTTATTTGATAGCTGGCTGGTATCTGTTTTGAGATATATTTTGAACTATATGTCTATACCATAAGTCCATAACACACAGAACCAGTATTATAGTATTGTTTCGTTATATTTGAGTCATTTCATGCAGGTAGGAAATGCTCTCACTGATGATTTCCATGACCACTATGGAATATTTCAATTCATGTGGACTACTGGCCTGATCTCTGATCAAACATACAAGCTGTTGAATGTTTTCTGTGACTACGAGTCCTTTGTGCATTCGTCTCCACAGTGTGATAAGATTCTTGATATCGCTAGCACTGAAGCTGGAAACATTGATTCATATAGCATCTTCACACCTACATGCCATGCATCTTTTGCCTCCTCGAAGAACAAAGTGATGAAAAGGCTACGTGTAAGTTTCTGAAATCCAAAACTCAAGCAATAGTATATAGTTTCAGGAGTACATGTGTTGTAATGAAAATCAATCGTAAATCCTAAATGCTCATGTCAAATTCATCATACACATGTCGACATTTGATTTTGTAAATTTATATAATAATAAACAGTTTTATGTGAATTCTCTATTGTTGATCCTAATGTCACACCAACATGCATACCAATAGATGCATAGAAATTGATCCAAGGTGAAAGTAGCAGAACCTACCAGGCTACCACCAACCATATATTTATTTGTTATAATAGTTTACATTTTGACTCTGCTGCATATTTATGTGTTACATGACTGTTGCTTTCTCCCGAAAATGAAAAGGAATATTGCAGTTTTAGATTCACTGTTAATCTCTTGTTTAACTTTAAAATTCTCAACGGAGTTCCCCATTTAGGTGCAACTTTGACTTACATAAACTAAAGGGAAAAGGACTCAATATTCCGGTATCCCAGATCGGGGTCCAGAAACTACCAAACTAAAACCAGGAGATTTGGGCCACATGTATATTGTTTTAAATGGTTTGCGAGAACATTATTAATGTTAGATGAGGCATGATGCTTAAAGCAAGATACAAAATTTAAAACAACAATTCTGTGTGTGATAATGCTTAATGGAAACATCTGATATTTAAACTGTTATTGTTCATGAGCTGACAGTTCCACATATCTTTTGACATGATTTCTTTTAATAGTCTGCTGGAAAAATGGGAGAGCAGTATGATCCATGCACTGAGAAGCATTCAACTGTATACTTCAATCTAGCTGAGGTTCAGAAGGCACTTCATGCTAATCCAGTCGTTGGAAAATCAAAGTGGGAGACCTGCAGGTAACTCTTATGATTGTATTTTAGAAATCTGATGCTGTCATTACCCTGACATGTTGGATCGTGATTTCTTGATGATGAACTAACAAGTGATTCATCTTGTAAATTTGCTTCTTTGCTGACAAGTTCTTTTTTTTAATTTGTAATTGCACTGTTCATTTTGGCAAAAATAAAAGATTATCTATTTTACTTTCCACTAATCCACTGCATGCTTTATGGCTATTGATCTTATTTCTGCAACAAGAATAGTTTTGGATCTGGGTGATTATAAAAGCAACTGTAACATGTTTATGCTTTTCAATATGAATATAAATTACTTGGATTGAGTTTTTCATTTCATTTCTCAAGGTTATTTCATAATTCATACTAATTGAATTGTATTAATGAATGTCAATGACACAAAACACTGATAAGCATATTTGGTGATTTGGAAACTTTTTTTTTTTTTGTTGTCTACTACTCTATTCTTTTAATATTATACTATATTTTGGCATTTTCAATCTCTACAGTGAAGCTGTTAATACTCATTGGGGGACTGTGAAAGATCTGTGCTACATATATATCATGAACTTATACAGTACGGCCTTCAGATATGGGTGTTCAGGTGATTCCTAATACTGAGCTTTGAAGGACAAGTTGCTTCCCGCCCAAACATAGTTCTTATATATGTCTTTTACTGAGTTTCAATAATTGTTTGGCTTGTTCTGAAGAAATGACTGAGTTAATTGGGTATAAATTTGTTTTTTTAATTGTATTGGGTATAATTTGAAGTAAATAACCAGTTTATATATGCATAAAATTGTAAACAAAACTACAAAAGTATTACATTGATGATGGTTTTTTTCTCGTTCTTATTTTTTTCCCAAACTTTTCTAGTGGAGATACAGATGCAGTGATTCCAGTGACTTCAACTAGATACAGCATCAATGCTCTCAAGCTTCCAACAATAACTCCATGGCATGCTTGGTACGACGACGACGGCGAGGTAGGTCCTTCCTCACCTCAGTTCATGGGTCTTCAATAGGGCAAGCAGCTGCGCATGTTCAATTTGTGGTGTGTTTCTGCATATTTTTGTCCTCAGTATCTCTCTAACCAATAAATCTGAACAAATTAATGACACCACAGTCATCGATGTTATCGGAGTTATGTTGTCCATTCTCGCTAAAAGACAAGGAAATAATAATTATGTAATCCGTCAAATATTGTTGTTTTGCATCCATTACTTCTGCCTTACATCTGTACATCTGCAGACCCTGTGCAATTCATTTTTATGAACCATATCTATATCTGGGACTAAATTCTGTTTTGACTGCAAAAGCTTAACTTACGTTTGTCAAATTACAACTTTTAACCTGTACATAAATATATCCGTAGCAGTGTGCACTGTGCACAATTCACTACAGACAGTTCTATATTTTTTTCCTCTTGAATGCTACTCAAAGCTTGAGAAATTAATGCTAGGGAATGGAACCACTGGACATAGAACTCTAGCTCCTTGGGAAAGAAGTTCCACAATCTACATTTGGCATTCCTAAGCTGTTTTAATTCACTGGATGCCCCATCTACTTTGTTTCAGACATATCACAGGGTGTGCTAACCTTTCATTGAGTCTGTTAAGCATAAGCAATTGCACAGGTTGTCTTAGCTATAGAACTCTTGACCACCTAGGTCAGATAGAAAATTCCCAAATATTGGCCACATGCTACTTGTAATGTTTTCCTTTTCAATTGGGACCCACTGTATTTTACTAGTCTTTGCTCTGGAGAATTCCTTACTATCGTTTATTTGATTCTTCTTCCAAAAACAAGTTCTTCTGTGGAGTACCCATCATCTATTCCCAGTTTCTGATTATTATGTGTTTTTAAATAGGTCGGTGGATGGACTCAAGGGTACAAGGGACTCAACTTTGTGACCGTGAGGGGAGCAGGTCATGAAGTTCCTCTTCATCGACCCAAACAGGCTCTCACACTAATCAGATCATTCTTGGCTGGGAGCCCAATGCCTGTGCAATCCAGTACACACAGTGACATGTAATCTGTACTGTCACAACTGATTCAAGAGATGAACATCCCAAATCACTCAAATCAGCCAATTGTTATAGCTGTTTATCTATCAGAGCTACTGGTGCTGGTTATTGTAGCCGTTTATTTATGGGCCCTCTTGGTGCTTTGTAGCAATTATCCCCTAAAACAGGGGACATAACTGCGGAATAGTTTTGGACTTTTGGTTGCCATGGAACTGATACCACATGTGTTACCGACTTACCGTGAGCCTAAGAATAAATTTGCATCAGTGTCACAGCGGTATTCTAAACCTCGTACCATAGTCTTTTCTATGCACAAGATGTGATTTCTGATGTCTGCAATAAATGATCTGGACTTGGAATGAAATGAAATACTGCCGCATTGCATCTGTGTGATATGTATTATTTGCACTCAAGATGAATTCATAGTTCAGAGATTCAAGCATTGTACAATCCCGAGGTAAATAATTCATTGCTGCCCAAGACTGCAAAGCTATTGCTGCAGCCTCCACATGAACATTTTTAATTTGTTCCTAAGGTTGCGGCACACAAGTGGCATATGTATTAGCTGGTGACAAACCTGAAATGCAGATGTACTATCCTGATCCTGTTTTTAAGGTGTTTAATCATTATCATCTGATGAGCCGAAACTAACAATCATCAATAGCATTCATTCATCTGTGATCACAACATGGTACCCAGCAACCACCATTGATCATTTGGTGTGGAACAGTGGAAGGCAGATGTCATAAATTCATGATGATTATGATTGGTCTGAAACTCTGGACATGAAGTAGTTTGATACAAATGTCTTGGTAAGAATCTGTCATTCGTGATCTTATATCCTAATTTTGCACTTGCATGTCTTGTCATTGAGGCGCTTTCTATGGTTCCGCCCAAATTAATATTTCTGAATTTAAACACAATGCAAAAAAAAAATGTTGTCAATATCAAATATACAGAACTAGTATCTTTTCTTTTCTGTAGGATTTACTGGTTTTCTCCCTTCTGACGAATAATTACTCTTGTACATTTTTTGTTATGGTCATAATGTTTCCAGATCCACAGAGCACACGGAAAAATCTGCACTCGTATATGCCCATAACCAATAGTGCTCTTGTACATTTTCTGCTAAATGCACTAAATCCTGTCCTGAAGAAATATAGGAGACAAATTTTCAATAATTTGCTACAATAGTACTAGATACTCTCCTAAAAACTTAATAGAGGAAACAGGCAGTATCCTAAACCCTGCTTTTTGTTCTTTTTTTCCTTTTCCTGTTAGTCTTTTCTTTTTGAGACTCTTTTTCCTATTAATCGTGCATTTAGAGTGAGCACTAACCGCTGATGTTGTGCACTACTGATGTTGTCATTTCTAACTGATTTTGTTGTTTTTTATGTCTAATAATAGTAAATTGATATCTCTTTTATATGCTGATTGAATTTTCAGTTAGGAAGTGGCAACTACATGAATCCTCCGTCCCCTTTTTGTTTAAAAGTTATGTTGGATACACATTTTTTATTGAGACCAGGCAGGGCCGGTCCTGAGTATTTTTTAGACCTGGAGCGAACCTAAAATTTTGGACTTTTTATATGAACATAACACTATTAAAATAATAGAGAAACAATTACTATTTACTAAGTACAATTTCATAAAATAGGGATCATGTGAGAAGCACTTACATGTAGTCAATAACTAAATTTAGAATTCTTACCCTGCCTCACTGAACTGTTGATTCTGGGCTTCTGGCGACTCCGAACAGGGATGACGGAAATTGGAATACTAGATGCTTAGGGATGTACATACTAGTATTTTCTGGTTTTCTGCTTTCTGCTTTCTGCTGTTTTAGAACACCGACGACTGTATTTACCATTACTTTATGATGTACATACTAGTATTGTGTACGTATACCGGGGCCCATACGATATTCCTGGACCTGGGACGATCGCCCCCTCCCCGCCCCACCCCAGGGCCGGGCCTGAGACCAGGTCAACTCTCTGCTTTCTAGACATACCTTGGCGTCATTTTCCTGAAAGGAGTAAGAATTGCACATTATTTTAGTTATAAGGATTCTTTAATAGAATATGCATTGAGAATTTGTGTTTTCATCACTTGCTCACTCCACCCTAGGTAAGGAAGTGTGTCAGTGTGTGGTGTATGTTTTCTCTGACATGGGAGCTGCTTGCTGGCCTTTCCCCTTCTTTTTACTGAAACGACACACGTCATTTCAAGAAAAAAGTTTCAAAGATATTTCCGTATGCGTGTAGCTGTCATGCTTCCACATCTCGATGACAAATTTTCACCTTCCACTCAAGTAACTTCTACGCGGCACTGTGGGGACACCTAGTAGAGTATACTAGTAGTCTAAGAGCACAATGTGTTGACTTGCAAACTACTGTTACTTCAATTGACTTCAGCCTTAATAAGGTTCATATTACACCCATGATATATATATATATATATATATATATATATATATATATTATCATTTGATTTACAGTGTGATTGTTCTTTGACCATGCACCTTGCACCACACTTATCCTCCGTAACTAAAGGTCCCCTTTCACCACTCTTGGCGTGTTGGCCATTTCCTGGACAGGACGACACGTACCAACACGTGACAGCCTCTAGCTCCCTTTTCCCACTTTCGTCGTTATTGTGGCTGCTTGCCTGCTTCAAATACTGGATCGATCACGTCATGCGACCGACTGCAATCTTTTTGGCTGCATGCAGAGATCGAGTTGAAGTGACTCTCGCAGCTTTCGGTGTCTGACGACAACAAGCAAGCTTTGGTTGCATGTCATGTCTCGTCCAGGTCCGGGTCACCAATCGTCCATGCATCACCGGTGGATCGATCAGCAGACAAGCCTCCCCCAACCGCACCAGCGCCAGGCCACACCGTGCAGTGTACTTCCGTACCATTGAGTCCGTCACCACGGATTCCACGTCATCATTTTCAATCATTGTCTTATTCAAATTTTTTACACAAATATAATTTATTTTTAATAACTTATTTTATTAATAAAGATACTTAAATATTGATTAATTTATTTTATTATTTGTATAAATATTTTGAATAAGACGGATGGTCAAATATTAAGTTCAAAAATCAAAAACGACAGACTCCATGAGACGGAGGGAGTAAGTACAACGGGCAGTGTCAACGGGGCGCCGCGTCACACCGCAACACAAACACACACACGACACGCACCAACGTAAACTTGCCCGGCCAGATCACGTAGCAAAGCACAATAACAGGAGATGATGGAAACGTACCGTATAGTACCAGTGTGAGAGTGACTGACTTTGTTTCGTGTGGACGCATGCAATTATGCACAAATCATAGTTTAAGCGCCTCTAATGGCACGCGTGTTAGGGAGTAATCCCACCCAAATCCAACTCGATCGCCACCCATAGCTATAGGCCATAGATGATCACGCGCACGCTAACTTTATTTAACACTACTCCCTCCGTTCCGAGAATAGTGTTGTTTTAGAATTTCGACATTTTGTTTGACCATCTGGTTTATTCAAAATTTTTATATAAATATCATTTATTTTGTTATGACTTACTATCATTATAGATACTTTAATAATGATTTATTTATTTTATAATTTGCATAATTTTTTTGAATAAGATGAACGGTATGTCTAAAAATAAAAACAAAAGGACGGAGGGAGTAGTAGTGCATCCATCGGGATCGGGCCAACTGCTTCTAGTTTATGTAAGATTATTGTGTGCTAGTATTTGCCTGTGTGGTTGAATTGGTTTGGTTTCACACAGTGGAAAAAGGGCAAACGTTGACTTGATTAGGGTTTTATTGGAAGGGTCAAAGGGAGGATCGCCATGACGCAGTTCGAGCAAAAATGAGGTGGATAGCTTTAAGTTGCATGCCTCCTGGCCATTTTCCTTATATACGACGCTGGTAGTTGCAAACCTAATTCAGATAAATCTTAAAAATTTTCCGAATTACAAGGTATATTTTTGAGATGCTCAACTATATCCATATGTGTGTGCCTTTTGAACCAGATACGTGCCTGCATCCATACATGTTGGTGACGTCGAAACCCGCTATCTTGCTCAAAATGACTCACCACTCATATAGTTGTTGGTACCTGAAATCGATGACATGCATGCCTGTCTTTTTAAACAATGTTTTTTAAAAGGAAATTGAAAAAAATAAAAAATCTAAACATGCTAATGAAGAGAGAAAATTTCAGTACCACTTTTTTTTTCACCTTTTTCCGTCTCGCCTTTCACCTTTCCGTTTTACCTTTTTTTCTGTCTGCTCTCCTCCGTCATATGCATACCCTGCGCCACTCCAAGTTCTCCTCCGCACGGAAACCTCCCTCCGTTGGCGCGGTATTTTGCCGCGTTTTTTCTGCCTGCTCTCCTCCGTCGTAGGCATACACCGTGCCGCTCGAGAGTTCTCCTTTGCGCGAAAACCTCCCTCGCCACGTTGGCCTTTATTTTGCCGGACCGCCTCTTCCATTGCGGTAGGAGGGCAACTTCGTGATGCCCAGGAGGAGGCCCTCCCGTCGCCACCGGCATCGATTCGCCGTCCGCCCGGTTGATCGATCTACGATGAGGTCTTCCCTCACGCCGTTCCTCCATCGGCGGAGCGCCACCGGGTGGTCGATCGCGCTGCCCATCGTGCCATTTCGATCGCTGCGTCGCCGTTTGCTAGGCAAATCTTGAAGCAACCCAAATAAAACTCTATACAAGTTCAAGTTCAATCATTTACGCTCATTTGCTATGTGGACGCACGGCCGGCCCGACTCAGAGGCCACGCCGCTGTTGTTTAAGGGCCCGCAGACGGTGCACACTGAACGAGTTGCGAAGGACTAGGGTAGTACCATGGACTCGGCGGTGGCCCCTGCGATAACCACGACGACTTCCCATGGAAAACACAAAACCGCAACAAAATAACTCAAGTGGGCCAATTTTTTTAGAAGTTACGTTTTAGAGATGAATTGTTTTTTGGTTCCAATGAAAGTAGTTGGGAAGAGCTTTTAGGAGTAAATTTTAAGGAACTTTTGGATATCTTTGAGTATATAGAGAGAACCAAATAGATCGTGGCACGGGAGGACCAAATCGAGAACCGAATCAAGGAAATTTGAAGCACCAAGGAGTAGAGATCAATGAACAAAAGCACTAGATCGAGACCATCTTATTAGAAATATTAA
>JADLZK010003906.1:0-53267 GCA_015847255.1 Hyparrhenia diplandra
CATGTTTCTCATTATGTCTATGTATATTATAGCTGATTGATGATTTGGTTCTGCTTGGAGTACGGGCTGGTGATGGATAATTTACTGCAAGCACTTGACCATGAAGAGTTATCAGAAGGCGTGGCAAATTTTAGATTGCATTTCATTGCCTCTTTAAGGTCCTATTCATTTCAGCAATGATGTTTTTCAGAGCTGATTGTTTTACTCATTGTTCCTCAGAATCTTTGGAGTCGTGTCCTTCTGAGAGATATTTCTCTTAAGGCTCTTGAAGTCAAGCAACATCAGAGATAATAGTGCACACTAGCTTGCTGAATTCGTTGAAGAAGCTCTTTGCTTTTCGGTGTTCAGCAACTGTTACCTGTATGAAGTCCCTGCAGAACTATTTCTTCATAACAAGCTTAGAAGTGAAATCTTTGTCCCTAGCTTTTGAATGGCAGGGAGTCAAATGAAGGTAGAGGGAATTGTCCACATTTTTCCTCTTCATTTACTTTACTCTCAACCTAAGTTTCCTCACCCGATTTTCCATTTGATTAAATTGTATCTAGATGTTATTGCTTTGCCCTTCAAAAATCATAATGATTGCTTGAAAGAGGTGGCTGAGAATGCCGAGTCAAGCTATCTCTCATTATCGAACGAAGCACAAAAGGTATCTTGATGAGATTGAGGCTTTTAAAAGCAACCATTCAAGTGAGCTACAGGAAATCAAGCTGCATTTCAGGTATTAAAATCTTCATCTGGCTTCAGTCTCGGGTAAAATTTTGCTGCATCCGCATTTAAAGGCGCATTCCTTCACAGTCTCTTGACTTTTTCTCCCTCTTAATGTCCACATCTGTACTACTACCCCTGAGTCACAAACGCGCGTGCGTACTGCGTTAAACTGAGTGGAAGCATGGTGATGACCGAGATGCAGGGAATTGATAATGCTGCACCGAGGCCGCCAACTGGGATAAGGTGGTGGTCACAGACCAGAGGAGCCGGGAGGAGATGAAATAGTTGAATTGAAGAAGGTAGCAAATTCGTCGTCTGGTGGCTTCTGCTCGATGGGTCTGCTGTGTTCAAGAACTCAAGAAGTACAGAGATCAGTGACTATGTTTTTATTTTTATGATTATGCTGCTTTTGTGAAGACTAGTGAGGGTTCCGCTTGGTTGTGATGAGTCGGGGCCATCCATTTGTTACACGGGAGGATGATGTTTTTGGTTTCTCTTGAGTGAGTTAATACAATGCAGGACATAGACCTGTTGGTTTCTTTCTGGTGCCCTGTGGTTTTGATTGGAGATGATGGATAATTAAAGGCAGCATGCATTAACTGTTGCGAGATGAAATGGGATGCACAGAGAGAGTGAAGAAAGCTTGTACGTAATGGAGGGATGCAATTATGCTGCAAATGATTGAAGGTGAGCAGGCCCTTAGTCGACTGGATGGATATGTGGCCTGCTTTTACACATGGATGCACAGATCTGAAGGGAAGTATGATCTAACAGAGCAATGTGGTTGCATAGCCATTTTTCTGTCCAAAAACTTGGTGTGAGCTCCATTGCCAACCGCTGTGGTCATGGCCAAGGCAAAAAAAGAGCTTGGACATTACCATGAATTGTGACAGGGAAAAGCTGCCCATGGCTTATCGAGGTTCAGTTTTATTCAGCCACAGCCAACGCAACCCTGAGAGCCCAACCAAATTTCTGTAGGTCCAAAATACCCAAAGCTCCTAATTCCTTCGGATGATTGACCTTATTTTTTGTTTTGTTATCACTGTTGATTCTCCACATCAGGGTGTACCTAGTGCTGTAGGCTCCCCGCACTAGCGGTCTCGGGAAAGGGTGTTTAGCGCCAGCCTTCCCCGCACACTCGCGAATGTGCGGAGGCTCGCACGCCTCAGACCCTGAACGTGGAGTAGGACTGGCATCAGTATATGCTTAGGTTATGATGACTCATGGTTAAGTTGAATGAAGTTAATACTTAATACTCTAGGATTGATATCTGTGAGCATAAAGCAAATGCACAGCATAATGGATCTGGAATTCTTAGATTTTTGGATTTAGTATGAGTTCATTTGGTTAATTCACTGCATTCTATCATACTGCCTCATGTCAAAGCAGGACTAGGGACCACTGTGGGATAGAGTCAATAGACATGCATACTTTGATGCCATCTTGCATAAACTCTATGATGGTGTTATGTTAATATTGTTTCAGTAGAGTCAGACATTGTAAAGAGCTAGGAAAAATGACTAGCACATGTGATGAAAAATATGTTGAATTTTTCAGATTGAGGAACACAAGAAGATGTCCCGATAAATACAACTCACAAGTAATTGAGATCAAGTCCTCAAGGCATTGGTATGTTATTCTAAAAACTTCCTGCTTTCCTTAAGGTGGTGCCTGGGCACGTAGTTGATACATCTATTCACCCCCTGGAAAGTTATTGTATTTCCTTTGTTCTTTTTCTTCAGTTGTGGAGATCAAAGACACCCAGTAGCAGCTATATCAAGTTTTTGTCTTTGTGCTTGCAAGGACTGCTGGAGGAAATATGTGTATTAGGCGCAGAGAATTTGCGCGTGAGAGCGATGTATGGAGAACGAGCTATGTGCTATCCTCTACGGTTGGGCGAGTAATGGAAAATCACAAATCTAACATGGTATCGAGCGGCCGAGGTGATCTGGACACCGGCCCGATCAGTCTCGAGGTAGGCGACGATTCGGTGTGAGCGACGTAGGTGGAGCACACCAAACCCGTGCAGTCAACGGGTGGCGGCTGGAGGTAGCGAAGGGAGGCGCTTGAGGAGAGCGCACGGTGCTCGGGGATCATGCATGTGGAGACCGCAAATCTGGCCGCACTTGCAGCGTGGGTGATGCTGCGGCCCTGTGAAAGTGAGGTACTCGGCGTGTACCGGGCCGAGACTGGCGGTAGCTCGGGCAGGATGCGCCGCTGGACTGCCCTCCGCCTCCGACTGTCTGCCACACGATAGTGTCAGGCGAGTGGGACGGGCTGCGGCTCGTCATCCACTAGCGGCAGCTCCGGGATATCAAGAGTGTACCGTGCACGGTGAAGAAGTCGAGTCCGCCGAGGCTCACTCGATGACCACGAGGAAGCGGTGGAGCGGTGCAGGATCCTTCCACGGTGAAACTCCTGCTGAAGAGCGCGCCATGATCGCGGCGTGGTAGTCGAAAGAGCGGAAGCCGTGAGGAACGATGTACATCCACGTAGAGTAGCGCAGTCGCTTGAGCCTCGGCTCCATGGTGGTAGATAAAGCAAAGACGCGTCTCGACTTGGCCTCCACAAAACCCAGAGTGAGAGGACCAAGAAGGTCAGAATCGAGAGTGCCACTCGAGAGCTGCTTGAGGCCGTAGAGAGAGACTTGTTGAGCCCGTGCAAACCATGTCGCCGACGAAGAGTCAGCGAACCGCTGCGCTGCGGTGAGCAGACTGTCTCGCATGAGGCTCCCATCTTGCGAAGGCATTCTTGACATCGGTGATGCAGAGCGCGAGGGAAGCGAGCAAAAGAGCTGCTGAGAGTACCATGTGGGCCGGTGGCGGCTGCCACGCCGTGTGAAGGTCTCTGCCATAGTCCACGCAAGGCCGAGGTGAAACCGCGAAGAACCTTAGCTTTGTAGCGCTTCCTACGCTGCGAGTACCATCCGCCTGCCGCTCGCTGTGTGTCCGTGATCCACTTCTGCCTGTGTGATGATGTTGGCGCGCTCAGCGTGCACCGGATCCCAAAGTCACAGTTGCTTGGCGAGGAGGCAGGCTGGCATCGCTCTCTTCCATTGCACTGGCGCCCGGTGAGGGTCCCGGCACAAGGCGCGCTAACGAGCGTGAGGGTACGAGAGGCGAGCGCAGTCCCGTGCATTGCCACAAGGGCGCGGACGGAGAGTTCCCGCTGCGGCGTCGTGCGTCACCATCGGTGAACATGGCAGCGAGTCGCGGTGAAGGAGCGGCGGGGTGGTACACCTGGGCCGACACAACTGCGAGCTGCCCGGTGCGCCGGGCGGTGGAGTAGGCGTGGCGGAGGAGAGGAAGGCCACCGGTGGTGCTCGGGTGGTGTCGCTCTGTGAAGACACCGCGGTGCGACCGAATGGGCCGTAGCGAAGCGTAGAGCCACCCGCCCGCGGCGGAGAGTGGCGGAGACCACTGGGCAGTCTGGTTGCACACGCATCGGCTTCGGGCCGCACGCCGAGGGTGCAGAGCTCGCTGGCGCCATGGTCCGAGCGCGCGCACCGGGCGCCGAAGCTAATCGTACGTCCTCGCGCACACCTTCTTCCTTCTTCCGCCCGCCGCCGAGCCCCATGTAGCTGCTCGCCGCCGGCGGCTGCTGCCATGCGTGGCGGCCGTAGCGTGTACTGCTCTGCTTTCCTCCTCTCTTTCCTTCCCTGACTCCTGCGGCGCGGAGTGCATCTGTGCCGGCGACTCCTTGCGAAGCGAACACGGCGCCGCGCTAGGCGCGATTGCCAGCGGCCTTGGCGCGGGCTCGCGCCGCGTCCTGCGGATGCTTTCTACGGCGCCTGAGCTCACCGCCTCTCCCTCCTCTCCTCCGGACCAGCTCTGCACCCCTCGTCACCCAGCGCCGCTGCGGCGCGCGCGTAGTGCTTGGCCTTGAGCGCCTGAGCATGGCCGAGGCTGCAGGCCCTAAGCGGACCTCCACGGCTGTCCTCCCCGTAGGTGGCGCCTCCGACCATCACATCTGCCGGATTAGCCAGCGGGACCGAGAGAGCCACGCCTATACTTCTTCTGGGAACGCCGCGCACTTCGTCTGGCGGCTCGGACTCTGGCCGATGGTCGTGCGCATCACTACCGGAGGTGCTGCGCACTGTCTGCTAAGTGTTCCGGTGCTGGCTGGGGGCTCAGGCATGCCGGTGGATGTGCCCTCTCAGCGGCCGCTCTTGCGCGCGGATCCTCCTGCGGCGTCTCCACGGACTCAGCGTGCAGCTGGCTGCGTGCATCGAGCACGCCAGAGGCTAAAGCTTTGTGCAGCTTAGCGACATGTGGCCCGTGCCGGCGTGCCTTTGGCATGCCCGGCGATGCGCCGGATCGTTGCCGCGGCCATGATCGACCGTGCCTTATTTGCCCTTGCCGCCGGCGCCTTCTCAGGTGCCGGCGGGGCTCATCTTCGTCGGCGGCCACTCGCTTTCGAGCGAAGCGCGCGGGGCGGCGCTGGCAGCAACCACGCGCACGGTAGGCGAGGTGCTCTGCAGCTCTTCCCTCGCGCCTCCTGCTCGCTCTCGCGCGCCCAGCATAGCTTGGCGGCATCGCGGCTGCTGCCCTGGCTACGCTGCGCCCTTGGCAGCCGCATCCCTCGCTCGATACTGATCTCAGCGATCTCGAGGGGCGCAGCCAGGACTCCCGCCGAGTCTCCGCTCTCTTTGCTACTACCGTCCGTCAGCGGCGTCTCCTCAAGTTCCTCCCTCCGTGGACGAGCGTGTGTGTGTGAGGCGCGTGGGTGGGTCGCCGGCGTAGCGCGGTGGCGGCCGTGGCGGCGGACTCTCGCCCAGCGCGTCGAGACTCACCACTGCGTCTCAGGTGGGCTCACTCTCGGCGCTTTGGGACCCGGGCGGCTGGGCCCTCTTCCACCGCGCGCGCGAGGGCCGTGTGGCTCCTTCCTAGCCTCGGCGGTGAGCCTTTGCCTGCGAGCCATGCTCGCGGGTGCTCCACCGAGGATACGCACACCGCGTCTCGTGGGCTACCTCCGGCGACTTCGCCTGTGCATGTCGGTTGGGACTCAATGCCTTGGCGCTCGCGCCACCTCGCCGGTCCGGCCTTGGATCGGCCGACTTCGGCGGCGAGCCGCGCACCACTCCCGACCGGGTATATACTCTCCGCGTTCACCCTCCTTCCTCTTCTCATCCCTTCGCGTCATCATGGTTACCAATGGCTCGGTGGTCTTCGTCCGTTACGTGCCCTGTGGTGCCGTAGCGCTCATGGTTCCTTTCTGCCTTCCCGATGTTCTTGCTGCCCTCTCTGCGGTTCACAACCTCCTTTCTATTCGCCGGTTTACTGGCCGACAACTCTTGTCTGGCGTCAAGTTTTGATCTCTGCGCTTATCGAGTGGAAGGGATGCGGCTACGGTGTCTTCTCCGATCGACGGCAGCTCGGCTGCACCTGCTTCAAGTTTTCCCTCCCCTCCTCGCGCCTTCCTGTCATCTCGCTCTCGGTTAGCCCGTCGGTCTTCACTAAGGTCTTCCGTCCTCGACCTTCGCCCGAGTTGCGCTCGACTTACTCAACATCACCGATTGGCATGTTGCGCCTCGTGCCTCCCTCGTGTTGTGCACTTCTTTTCGATGTCCGCCTGCAAACTCCAGCGAGTGAGCGGGGGTTGGAGTACCATGTATGGAGAACTATATTGCTACCCCTTCTAGGGTTAGCCTCAAGTAATGGAAAATCGCAAATCTAACGAGGACATTTGACGTTATAATGGTGAAGAGCTTGATTGATTAGTACAACATTTTAATAATATATCTAAATATACTTGATTTCTAACTTGTAAATACACTGTAGTATATTGTTGACTAACATAGCATTCGGTCTCTTTCAATTTCATGTATCAATATGTAATCAGCTTTGCAGTTAGCTTGTAAAATGTTCCTCAATGACCTGCATGAACATATTCAAGTGTAGAATCACACATGAGCTGTGTATGTTGTAATGAAATAAGGTTTTGGACCATCTATGTGCTGTCAGGTAGCTTGATCATGAATTATATTCCTTTTTCTGTTCTTGTAACTACATCTTAATTAGCATTCAATGGCTGCAATTCCGAGTGCAAGTTACGGTCAAAATGATACTCCCTCCCGGTCCTGAAATGTAGTGCATTATGACTTCAAAAAATTTGTACAGAAATATAAGGCAGTGCCATGCTCAGACTTGACAAAAGTTTGTTAAAAAGGAACCATAATTTGGGAAGAAACTCCTTAATTGGGTTTACTCCATGGGTGCATGCATCATTGGAGCATTCCCTTAGCTGTCTTAAAAATTTTGGAATGCATTAGCTGCTACAGGAAAGAAGGAGGGAGTAGGTTGCAGTGGTTTTCATATTCATTTGTCAATGAAATTTCATTCAGGTTGAGGAGTTAGAGCAGGAAAAGCAGGAGCTGAGTTTATTGCAGATATGTAATGCGAAACAAAGTTCTGAAACAAGGTAAAAACTTGGCCATTATTTTTACATCAATTTTTATTTTAATGCCTAAAAGGTATGCCACTTTAAAATGGTTTGTAATTGTACTGTTGAACTGTCCTCATCGTTATATTCATTTTTCGTTATTTGATGGTATTTGTTCTCTCAGGGAGTCAGGATGACTATCTGCTTTAAAATTAGATGTACAATACCTCAAGATTATTAGGCTCTTTGATTCTTAGAACTTCTCCAAAGTGATGTTTTGAAATAAATAGATTTATAGTTATATTTGTTGATACTACGTAAATTGATCTATGATTCTTGGGGCTTTCTTCAAAGCAATGGTTTCTAATTGCTATAGTTGCTCATGTTCTTAAAAAGTTAATTTATTCTCCAAGCAAGTTAGGGGTAGGCTGGAGATGAAACTTAAACTTGAGAAAAAAAAGAGGGCTAAATGATTAAGAGGCATTAATAACAGTAATAACAGAAGGTAAATGGTAAAAGGGGACTGAGCCTATATATCATGGTCTATGCACTTTGTTAATTTTTTAAATTTCTTGCGGTGCATGGTTTCATGTATGTATCTGCCAATCTTAGCTATCTAAGTGTGCTATCTTTGAATAATCATGACCTGGTCTAACATCTATCAAGCTCTTAGGATACTATAACTGTTAATTTTACCTGGAAGTTTCATTTAAGTGGACTATTTTGATATAGGACTCGAAATGTTGTGTTGCTAATTACAGAGACAAATAGTTCAGACAATTTAAAAATTTAAATGTTTTAAAAACAGGAAGGATAGCCATGGGACCCGTGATACTTCTTCGGGGTGAACAGTGGATGTGAATTGAACAACACATCATGTAGTTGTTTATTTTGTTGAACAACACATATTACATTTGATTCATTATATTATATCACATCATGTTCTTGTACATTGTGCTGCATCTAGGACAATTGCTGATATTGAAGAATCAGAAACCCGAGCTCGCAAACGAAGCTGGAATATTTGAGAAGCAATCTAGAGGAGCATAGTCTTGAGCTTGGGGTTAAAAGCAGCATAATATATGAAGCTGAAGCTGCATGCCAGCTTAAAAGGCTTTCCATTGCTGAAGTGGAACTAGAAGGTTAAGAACCAAGTAGATGCATCTGAAGGTTGGCTTTCTTCTCCTGGGGACAATGATATATTTACAGGCTTGGACAATTGATAGCTGTTGGTCCTTATAATTCAATTTGTCTAAATCTTAAGTTGTATGCGTAATACTTTCAATATAGTGTTTCTTTAGCTATATGAACTAGTATATATGCTATGCATACAGTGTAAAGTGGCAGGTATTATATGTTATATCTGTGAATCAATAAACATTTAGATTTGTTTTGTTAAGATTTGATTTTTTTTATGTCAAAGGCATACTGTCACCTCTGTGATCTCTGTTTTATCAGAGATGTTGTGGAACTTAAGGAGCGATAATAAGAATAGAGGCTGAAGGGAGATGCCTATATTTCCGATATCGAGGTTCGTTTTTGTTTATCAGTACTGTTTTTGGGTATGATAAAATGTATAATATTTTGCATGACAATTGGTCAAGCATATGAAGACATGCAAACACAAAATCCCAGCATCTTCTTCAACAGCTTACTGATAGAGATGACTTTACATAAAAAGGTATTTATTAGTTATGGAGTTGCGGGAAGTCATTAGATTAGCGAATACATCCATGACAATCTTGACACATTACTACCTACTTTATCAAAGTCATGAAAAGCTGTAAATTTAAGACAATCTTATTGATTCTGCCTTGTTAGGGAGCATAATAGGCATGTAAGTGATCAACCATATTTTTGATGTGCAAAAGTGTCAATTTCTGGCAAACAAAGAAAAAGGGTCTAACAAGAAACATAATGTACCAGTATTTCCATTCAAAAAAAAATGTACCAGTATTTTTTTGGATTTTTATGGTATATTTTTGTGAGTATTTGTGTAGCTGAGACAAAGATCACTTTACGTCTGATTGGACACCTCATGATGTTATTAGCTAGTCATTGCTGGAAAGTGCGCACATTAATCAAGTTTACAAAACTCTTTCTGCAGTTTTGCATTGGCAAAAAGCAATATAATCTTTTGATTTTATTGGATGCTATCAGTAACTTAACCTAAATCTCATCTAACAGTTAGTATCAGATAGTGTGAAAGATGAAACAAGCTTGTAGTTCTTCTCTCTGACAAGCTTATGCTGGAGAAGCAACTCCAGCAAGTTAACAATTCACTGGAGTCCTCTAAACTGAAAATTGCCGTGGTGAAGAGCAGGTATTGTCTTCACTTCTGTTGTAACACTTCTTTTTATATAGTATCATTTGGCAAGTTGCAGTCACTGAATTTATTTGTGCCAACAAGTCGTTTTAGTGTTACACTTTCGGAAGTGAGCAAACTTTAATAGTGGTTTCCTTTGATGATTGTTACAGATGAACACTTGCATAGCAAGCTATAAAACTTCAGCTGAAAACAGGCATCTTACTATTAACCTGGAGAGGGACTGCGCTGGAGGTATCCAACACGGGATAAGGAACTCAAGTGGCTTCGGTCCTCTGTTGGATCCTCTGAAAGAATATGAGCAAACTCAGCAAAGATATCTGAGCTGAGAGCATTGCTGGAGCATGAGAGGTTAGGCTTTGTTGCAAGTTATCATGCAATACCACTGGCTTCGTCATTTGCTCGTTACCTTTACTTGATCAGGAATGAGAGGCGGCGGTTTGAAGAACAATATGAAGAGGTGAAAAATGAAGTTATGGAGCTGACCTCTGAGACTGAAGAGACTACTATCCAGAAACTTCAGGATGAAATAAAAGAATGCAAAATGGTTCTCAAGTGTGCAATTCTGCTTTGACCGGCCTAAAAAGGTACATATGTATTATGCAGCTTATCTTTTGAATGATCTGAACCTGTTTCTGAAGAGGTCATGATTTCAGAGTGGATTACACCATTCATTACCTCTTTGTATCTCTGATTGTTGTATGATCTGTTTTGCTGCCTAAACTGACGAGGGTTGTATTTCTCTGCATATTCATTAACAGGTTGTGATCACCAAAATGTTTTTCCACCTATTCTGCTCGCCATGCATCCAGAGGAACCTTGAGATACGCCACCTGGAAATGTCCTTGTTGTGGAACCCCATTTTGGACAAAATGACGTTAGGGGAGGTGAAGATATGAAATCTCACCAAAGTGACAGAATGACAAACTCACTTGTGTGAACAGCAGCCACAAGCTCCCTGTGAATATTGTCTGTTGGTGGCAAACAGCTCACAGATCTTTGTTACTGGGGTTAAAATTAGGATAAGAATAGGAGGAAAGGAAGTTCTTGACTTGCAGTTGTGTATATGCTACGTTGTATGATCACCCTTTGGGTAGAGTACTTTCTGTCTTTGGTCTTGATGTTAATGTTTGCAGCGAGTGGTGTATCTCCCCTGGGTGTGGAATAACTCAGTATGCTCAATTCTAGCCCCTGCCTGCTAACAAGTCGTGTGTGCCAGTTACATGGTAAGTTGCGCCAGTAGTTCCGTGCAAAGCATACAACTCCGGGTAGCTATTTCTTTACGCAGATTAATTAGCACATTATGATTGTCAGAGATGGCAGCATGCTGATGGCAGAAGGTTGTGGAAGAGCTTGCCCGGATAATTGTGGGTTCTTGACTTCCAGAGTTACAGAAGTTGTTCCATACATAGGCCTGGATGGGTGTGTGTTTTTCTCACCTAAGCCAGTCTTTCTGTCGCGCCATTTGAGTTTGTCAGCCTGGATTATCTTATCTTTATTCGATCTTGCCTTTTATTCAAATTTTTTGTGAATATAAAATTTATTTTGGTACGAATTTATTTTATCAATGAAGATACTTAAATATTGATTAATTTATTTTTATAATTTGCATAAATATTTTTTTGAATAAGATGGACACAAACATTGAAGTTAATTAGCTTGATCAACTACGTGGGACAGAGGAGTAGATCAGACGCAATTAATGAGGTTGTAGTTCCATGCATAGGCCTGGGATGTTTTGTTCTTTTCTCACCTATAAGCCCAGTAATGAGTTTTGTCTGGGCCTCAATGGGGCAAAACCAATTACTAGTAGGTCCATGATTGTTTATTTTGCTTTATACCTTCCATGTGTTTGGTAAAAGCTACGATTGTGTTTGGATTATACTAAGACAGAATATATGAAGCCAAATTCTGTCAATCCCAAAATTGATGTGCTTTAGGTCTTCTGTATCATGCTTGGGTCTCCTAAATAGGAGAGTGAGATCAAACAGATATGATATAATAGGAGATTCTTACAATCAGCATTGAGGAATTCAACTATATACTATTTTATTTACATGCACGCATTCACATATGAATTTATTACAACACATCCTATCCTTAAGAGCATCTTTAATTCAGCATATATAAGGATGGTAAAGTCATCATAAACACCACAATCGACAGGCATGTAAGAAACATCGTCTTGCCAATGACTAGTAGAGGATTGCGAGGAACTACAACATTTTAGGAAGTAGGGATGGGCTTTTTTTCCTCGATTAGTTTTCGGACTTTGTTGGTTTGCCAATGGTTATTCAAAGAAGGGTTCACACCGGCAAATAAGAATATATTTTCTAGTTGTAGCTTTCCGGGGAGACGCTTAAATAAATCTAGAAAATACAAACACTTGTGTAAATCTATTTTAGAGACCACCTATAACCTGTGTCTAGATCTACGGATCTAAATAGGGCACATTTTTTTTATCTAGAATCTAAATTTGTTAATCACTATCTAAGATTTTATAATCTTTGAATATTCAAAACAAACCCTCAAACTGGTTGGTAATGTTTTGGCCAACTTAGGCTTCACATTGTCTGTCAAGTTCAACGAGTTTTGGCTTCAAAACAGTAAGGTGAGGTTAATCAAAATTTTCCGTTTTTGCCAAAAAGAGCCGAACTACGGCATTGTGGGATGAAACCAGATAAGCATTTTGAAGCTGGCACTGAACAATGGATTGACAGTTCGATCGTAGATAGTCCAGTGGCGTAACAGGTACGGTAGCAGTCTACCAGATTCTTCAAAACCATGATTACATTACTTGGTACAAGAAACATGAGATTATTTCTGTATCCACAACATATCCCTTCTTAGAGTTCAGTGATTCAGTTGCAATAAAATATCACCGAGTTAATCTGTGACAAGCTCCAAATGTGAAAGCAAACTATTATAAAGATACATCATAAGCCAAGGATGAATTGCCACGGGCACACCCAAGCGTGCCAGTGAATATACCAGCACCACAGTCGAGGCTGTTCACCACGACAGGTGTGGTGGCGAACGCCATTGACGGCCATCTTTTCACCTCGTTCTCCGTGCGGAAGTTCATGCTGGGGAGGAAGTTAGCAGATGCGAAGCTGATGTGCTCTTGATGAGCCAGCATGCCGCCTCCCCGTTGACGCAATTTTGAGATCCCAGAGCTCGTCGAAGGCGCAGTGAGACGTGCTGCTTTTCAGTGCATAGTTCTCTGCCGAAGGCCATTTTGCCTGACCCGCCTGTTGGAGTCTGAAGTGAGGCAGAGCCTTCTGCTGCAATCCTGGAGCTCCTTTTGTTGAGGAACGGCCTCCTGGTCCACGGACTCAGCTTCAATGCATGACGATGCCGTGATTCATGGAGATATGGCTGAGAAGAGAAGGGAAGACGTTTTTTCACACTGGTTGATATATCACAGGAAAAATGTCCAAACTGTATGTATAACGGATGGATAAACAGAGCTGAACAAGGATAATCGTGCATGGAAGAAACAAAGTTGGCACAATTGAAGTGAAAGAAAAAAAAAGTATATCTAGAAACTAATATAAAGAATACAAGAAAAATGCTGACTGATGCTTTCAGGAAAGAAGCACTATGCTAAGGAAATGTTATTCAATAGCTGAATGCGTCAGGCATAATTGAATAGAATCATTTTTCAGTACAAAAGATCCTAGTGAGAAAACATGGAGTACCCAGAACCATAGAAGAATATAAGAGGTAGACACATAACTATGCTGTGAGAGGAACCTTAACATGCAGTCAAGGGAAAGCAGTGGAGCAAAAAGCTTAGATGGTTGTTTACAAGGTAACAATGAGTGATGTTTAAGCAGACAAAACATAATTGTAATCTATGTGTTTGTTCATACTTATTAATGCAATGATACATAACTCTCCTTTACATATTCGAGAAAAAAAAATTCTACACAAAGGAAAATGGATGTAAAGAGTGATGTGTTAAGGTATGGAAACTACTATTATTTGTGAAATGATTTTTTTACAAAATACCCCCATCTGGTCAAAAACAGTTGTCACATTTGACTTTGCATTGTAGTTGATGCATATCATTGACCACTAATTTCTTCAGAATACATTCTTGAATTACTTCAAATTATGAGATTTAACAAATGTTTTGAATACAAATCTATATATAACTTGCATGTTTCTAAACTCAACAGTTATTTTTGATGTTTGTAGTTTTTTAAGGTACCAAATTGTCCTAAACTATATGTTTTTATGACCAGGGATTATTGGATACAACAATTTCCACACACACTGCAAGCAATAGATTTTTGTATGCCAAAAAATGTACTAGTAGTCTATTAGTTGCACTGGACTGACTCTGATAACCATCTAAATGATCATGAAAGGTGTACTAAACAGTTTAGTAGTATAAAGCATGCCTAGGTGTGCAAAATTATGGAACTTACAAAGAGAAACCGTTATAGGCGCAAGTGTGTGAAGTGCTTTAGACTTACCTTGGGCCCTTTCACCAGTTTATTTTGCCTCAATTTTAGACGTGATTTGCTCTCCTCCGGAGGATGGCATTGTATTGTTTTGCATTGACAAATATGGGTTCCTCTGTTGCAGGACCAACAGGCAACAGTACCTCTAGTGTTTGCTGCACCATTAATTTGGGGATGAACCTGCATGATATATAATACATAAAATTCCACACAGCAAATTCACATTTCCGTTTGTTTCTAAATATGAAGAAAAAAGCTCCTATTCATGGTTGTCGCTATTAAATTGGGCAGCTTTATTAAATTCCATAAATAAACTAACCAGGATAATTGTTTTCCATGTAAAAACAAAGATCTAACTATTTTTCCCACCTGTTTTCAGATTTGAATCCCGAAACAATGTCTATGCTGTCCACAACATTTCAGAAATAAAACAACAAAGCATATAAATGAAAGGTAGGAATTAGAACAAAAGGTTTCATAACTGAAATGTTAATAAATCAACAAAATACTGTTTGTTATGTAGCTTTTTACCATGCTAACTCATAAACATTGAAAATATTGTGTGAACTATAAACCATAGACTCACACAATTCCATTTGAAGTGTGTATCCCCTGCCAGCACCCCACCATGATATGGATCAGCAGTATAAACACAAAGCCTAGAAAATAGTGGGTAAATGGAAAAAAAAAAAAATTCAAAAGAATGGCTGAAGCACTGAAGATTGAAAGGTCAATTAACTACCGAAAAGACTGGCTGTAGTCAATCTTGTGAGGGAAAAGGCAGGTTCCGGGCTACCAAAGGACAATACAGATTTCACCATGCCCTGGTTCGCTTTCCTGAGCCCAAATACCATCTTATCTGAGAGGAGAACAAACCTGTTATACAATAGGCAAAGCAGTGGGGCTGCACATGACAGTCTTGTTATCCATCTGTAGTGATAAAAATTTAATAAATGATTTTTCATAACTGAAACAAGGAGTGCATATTCGATTTAGCATGGCTGGTGTTGATAGGCAATACAAGCATATCAGACAACTCAAACACTACGTGAAAGTCAGAACTATTTTATGTTAAAAAGAGTAGTGGGACTTAAACCACTCTAGTTTGAGGACAAGTTTTAATACTTTATATGTACAATGTATAATTATACTACAGCCTTCATATCTGTAATAATCTGCAAACCTAGGGTAAAATCTCGAATATGTTCTCTGTAAAAAAAAAATCTGAAATTAAAAATCATAAATAAGTTCATAAAAAGATGTAAACTGATGCTTTACTTGGAAATGTTTACCAGATTGTGTTGGTGTGCGTTTGTGCATTGAGGTTATGTCGAATTAAGTCTTCACAAAGACTGCTCAGATTTGGATGACGAGAGTCTATATCAGATTTTTTTGCGAACTAACTGCTTTAACGAACAACCATTCCTCAGACAAGAAATCCTGTTACAGAAGTGGGTTGTTATCCATTACTAAAAACCCTGTAATTCATAACCCAATTCAGTACTGTACCAAACTTCTACTCATTTACATAGATTTGGCCATGGGATGGAATGGATGATCACCATCCATTTTCTACATAGAAGCACATTTTAAGCTATCAGATGCATCACTCAATCTCAGAAACATTTTGCTTTTGCTAACAAAGCAACAATAGAAAAGATATTCAGAACAAATTTTAGGCACAATTATAGATCAGCTGAAATGCCACTCAGGCACACAACAATGTGAAAGTAATAGGTAAAATTGTGTAAAGATTGAATTTTGTTATTCATTCCTCTAACAACATGCAGTAAATATAAACAAAAATAAAAATAAATTGAAGGGAACATTGGTGAGGGCATAAGCCATCTCCTAACACACAGGTCATCTTTTTGAAATTATTTAACAAGCTACTAGCTATACTTACCCAGGATAGTTGTTAAGACAGCTTCTGACTGGCAATAAGTGCCAGGCTACAAGAAGAAGAGTATAACAGTGCCTGCAACTGCAGGCTCTAGAGTCGAAATCACATGAATTTGCTATTAGTGATAAACTGATAATTCAGTATATTCAACATGACAACATTTTATCTATTCTACAACTGACAACGCACTTTCACCTTCCACATGTCTATTTTCAAGGATCACCATAAGATTCTTTGGAATTATTAATTTGAAGTAATACAATCTGTAGTCGTCCATGTTTTGGTGACTATCATTAACCAGGGGAATAACAACTGAAATTCCAAGCAGAACATATTTTGACACACAGATGAAACAAACCATGCTGGTAATGAGCATAATGCAACAAATATGAAAACGACACATACAGCCCACCCAAGTTTAGCCTAACGAAAATATCTTAAAAATAATACCAAATCAGCAAAAGTGAAGTCCCAACCAAGTTCTAACACCACAAAGGAATATTCTGTTCTTGTTTCTATTTGCCGAACCAAGAAAAGAGTAGACTAAAACAAAGACCCCTTACTTCCCCACCCATAATTCAAAGAAACAGTTTCCAAAGATCCATCTGAAAGGATCAAAATGGTAGATCAGATGCGAAGCAAGAGTATAGGCAAGAACCAAATCACACACAAAACTGCAGAGGAGCTGAACAAGGCACCAGACAATTCAGGAAGCTTGACTGCTTGAGGACCAAAGGCAAGAATCCACTATAGGAAAGTTTCAACGGCTGAAAGAGCAAATTTGACGAGCTGAAGACGAAGCAGCAGGAAGTACCTCTGTCCCGCCTGAATCAGTCCCTTCTTTCTCTCTCTCCTCCTCCCTCTCTCTCTCTCCACCCCAAGTACAAGTACCCTCCTGGAAGACTAAACGGGAGGCAGGTACTACACCGGAAAGGGCCTCCCCCGCAGCCAAATATGCATTCGTTGTATATCGTAGTCTGTGTTCTTCTCACTTTTTGCTTTTTTTTTTTTCTGTTTTAGATTTAAACAAATATGATCTGTCACACTCTCATCACTATCATACACCACCCGTCCACCTGCCAGCGAAAATTACTAGAACACAGAGCATAGGAGCAACATGTTATGAACAGTTTCTTTTACACCACAAATTGTCAACACTTCAGTTCACCAGTTTAGTACTCATATATTGATAATAATATTATCATGGTTAGTAGTACTCGTAGCTATGGATTTTAGACTAGATTTTTTTTTCCTTAAACTATGTGAAATAATATTGATAATAATATTATCATGGTTAGAAGAGTTGTTGGTTGTAGTTATGTTGTTCTATTTTTGGACAGATGAATATTTTACCTCATCTTATGTCATACAAACGTTAATGCCAATCAAATGGAGATACTGATACAAGATCTTACAATTAGATACAACAAGTCTCTCAGCACCATATATAGATACTTTATAGCTAAAGATTTTGTAATGCCATGCTTTAAAAATTTATAAATGTAAAACTATGGTATAAATGTATTTGTGTTCAAATCTTATGTAAACTTATTATTAAATTTTAAGATTGACTATTAAAAGCGCATACAATTGTAAAAAGTAATTAAATATTGTAATACAAAAACATTGGGTATGGATCGAAACTTTAAGAGGTTCGGGTTTTGTGATGAAGGTGTTTTGGAGCCAACGCTAATCCCAACAAAATACCTTTTAAATTCAAAATGGGCCATTATTTTTGATAGGATGCAAGTTGCTTCCTCTGTTTCAAAAAGAGGTTTTGTGCTTTTCTAGATAAATCATTTTTACTATGTATCTAGTATATATTGTATGTTTTTAAGTGCAATATAAAAAGCTTTCATCCCTAGCAAAGGGAAAACGTTTTATAATTGGAATTGGAATTGGAATAGAGTAGACACGAAAATTGGTGAAGCAAGCTTCCAAAACTACTGTACAACAATATGCACTTGTTCTAATATATACCTAATCTGATTTGGAATATGATGAATATTCGGTTGTCCTAAGTCAAACTATACGATCAAGTTTATATGAATAATATAAGTTTTATTAGATATAATATGAAATGTATTTTTATAATTTATCTTTTTATGTGGTAGAGTTCTCTATAAATATGATCATACTTAATATGGTTTGAGTTATAACAACTGCTGAAACCACTGCACATAACATTGACCAAAACCATAAAAGGTGTCCTTTTTGCTAAACCATAAGAGATTGTCATTCATACGCAGAACCACATCTTATCATCACTCGAGCTCCACACATTGTAAACTCACAATTTTGATGACTGGATGCAATAAACGTGCGTGATGGCTTTACTAGAGCCTGCCATGTGGCGTATGTAGAGCATATAGTCTGGTATTGAACCCCAGCTAAACGAAGGGTTTATTGTTCTCTCTCTCACGGCCGCCTCGTGCAGCGTGCCGAGGGAGCACGAAACTAGCGCCTCCACTCTCCGCATCTTGCGTAGCCCAGGCCGGCGCCGCCCGCTGGTCGCCCAGGCAAAAGTGCAGAGCTCGTGGCGGGAAAAGGCGGCGGCGGGCGCATAGCGGCGATCACGAAGTTCCTCTACGCACGGCGGTTAGGGAGATGTGAGCGTAGCGCGGCGTGCCCGATCCGAGAGGCGCGCGGTCGAGATCCCGCTGGCCTGGTGGCGGATACACCCGCTATGAGCAGCAACGAGCGGCGCGAGGAGGCGAAGCGTCCCGCTTATCTTCATGCGGCGGCGGTGCGTGCCGGCTGACAGGCTACGCGGTGGTGGAGGTGATCGTGCGGCGTAGGTGCTTCGCAGGCGGTATTGATGGAGAGGCGTCGCGGGCGTCGCGGTGCTTAGCGGTGGAGCCGCGCTTTGTGCCGGAGGCGGGCGAAAGAGGTTCGCCCCCATGGTGGCCACGGTCGGCCGCCCATATCACGGCTATTTGGAAGCGAACCCGGTCTTGGCGGGTTGATGAGGCGCGGGGCGGTGTGGGCGTCGCGGCTGCGTTGACCATGGTGGTGGTACTCGGACGGCGCGACGGTGAAGCAATTGGGTTGGCCGTGACGGGATGAACCCGATGGCCATGCCGGGCCTACGCTTTGTCAAGGTAGAGGAGTCAAAGGGACGGCAAGGATGGCGGTGGACGCCGCGCATTTGTTTCCCTGATCTATATTTCGACGATGGTGCACGCCGCCGCTGGGTCGGGCGTGAACGGCCGGGCCCTAGGGACTTGGGCATTGGGCTCACTACTACGACGGGCTGACACCCGAGGGCTCACTTTCTCGCCGGAGGCCCGCCTTGTTCAAGTGGATCTCTACGCTGAAACCTACACTGGGGCTTAATTGATGGCGTCTTCGGATGGCATTTTCGCTGGAGACGTCACGGTGGAAGATCCCTTGGATGTTCACTTCGACGCAGATCGGCTAGCGCGCCTATCGCCACGCTTATGTGGCCTTATGCTGTCAAGCATGCGATCCGAGCCCAGCGATGAGTTTTAGTTGTTTATTTTTAAAAGTGCATCGTGTTTTCGATTTTGTCTTACCGTAAATAATCGCTTTTCAACAGAATTTGTTTACTACGATCCCTCTACGACCTAGTTCGAATATAATTTCCTTTATTAAAAAATAAACTCACAATTTTAGGTCGGAAGGTGAGGGGCGGATGAGAATTTTTCTGCTCTCTATCGTTGGATCGGAGGGCAAAGCTGGAATCAAATACCCCTAAGCAAAAAAGCACAAGACGTGGGCAGGCAGGCAGGTTGGGGGTCATTATCGAAAGCGACACCAATGGCAAACGAGATTTGTTAAGGCACCACGCGTAATGGTAGGGACAACAAGTCGTAGACCAACGCTACGTGGTGGAGGGCACTACCACCGGACGCACCGGGAAAAAGACTGTTAAATTTAAAGATGCACAAAATTTGAATTATATAGTATGCCTCAGTGCTGCCTTTATTAATATTCATTCATGTAAAAAGTGATTTGCTATAATAAAAACACGCTACAACACATGTGCAGAAGTGAACATCGCCACGGTTTTTTCTTTCTTTCTTTTCTTTTTCTTTCTTTTCTTTCTCTTTTTAAAGATCTGCGCTTTCCGACTTTGGTTATATTAAAAGAATAGCTACGTCGACACCACCCATACGTAGCAGACGCGCATACAGAGGCAAAAGCACCCACGCCTAAAACAATAGAGTGAAACGACAACCCAAATAAGCGAACCAAGTCCCGAGAAACCAAGCCAATTCTAACTCCACAACAACGCCTTCATACATGACGCTGTAACTGCCCAAGACAGACCGGTTTTCACCCGCGGAGAGTAAAACTAGGGACGCCGACGCCCCAACAGGAACGCCGCCCAGCCGCCGCCGTCGCCGGCGCCCAGGGACCCGCAGTTCGTGACATCGTCGTGATCCCCGACTTAGGAAGTCGACTCACCGTCGTCGCTGCCGCCGCCTCGCCGAAGCCCCTCGCCAGCAGGGGCATCGACGCCGCCGGCCGCATCATCACAAACCGCAGTAGCCGCGCTACCACCCCCACCGCTACAAAAAGCGTATATGCCTAAAAACCGACCATCACACCGCCGCCTCGCTGTCCACTCGTACCAAGCACTGCAAATAGCCTCTTCGCCTCGTCTTGATCATGGTCGCGCCTCCTCAGCAGCGTGCTTCCTACCACTCGAACACTGAACCCGACAATGGTCGCTCTCACCGGGAGCCCCCGCTGACTACCTCGCTCCCCATCGGGCGCACGCCGAGCAAAGAAAGTGAGTACCCACTAGCTCCCCTCGGGCGCCTCGACGCATGGGCTTACCTTTACTAGGCTTTCATGCCGGCCGTTGATAAATCAAACACTAAAGATGCAAAAAGTGTCTCCATGCCATGGCATCTTGAACTTACTCGGGCTATGTTATAATGCTTTTTACCTCACAACAAAACAATGTCAGTCGGGCTAATGAGTTGTTGAAACCATTTGTTGGTCTCTGTGCTTTAGTAACGAGATGGATAAGATCGCCTAGATGCAGTGCACACTCATTGATTGTGGAAACTCCTCGTCAACGGCATCTTGTCACATGCCTTTTCAGCTGTCCAGCTACAGTTGTTGGATCATCCACTCATCAGCATCTTCACGCCAACTGATACGTCTGCACGGTGCGGAGCGTTGCAAAAGCGCTACACACTGCTGTAGGTGTAATTCAGGACATGCGTATGCTTAGAACTGCTACAACCGGTTTTGGAAAAAGTTAGGTATAGAAAAATCCAGGTTTATTTATAGTTTGGATGAAGTAATCCACCCTTAGGTAGATATCCTATCTTTTTGGTGAATAGTTGTGTCTTCTACTTTTTGAGAAGCAGCTTTCAAATTCACATTTCGGATCACTTCGACAGCAAAGATATTTTAGCAGCAGTGCAATGCAGCATACGGTACTACGGCAGATTTTTGCTTTTTGTTTGAGCTGAAGATAGGTGAGCTTAGGCTTTCTGCGACTACCAGCAATCAAAATGGCAGTTCAGTTTCATTAATTTTCTAACAAAACTTTTGAACATGGAAACTGGAAGTAAAAAGTAAACACTCAAAACCAGATATTCTTGAAAAATCACAACGGCACTATAAAATGGTTTCCCCATTTATCACTAAAAACAAAAACCTGGTATCCATCATGTCTATCCTGCATATTACAGCATGACACTTAAATTAGGTTCTCCCTCAACACGGAACCGAAATTTCACTTTATCCAATCATAGAAGCACGCCACGCCAAAAATCTCAAAAGGATTGGGTGGTCCAGCCAAGATGGCCAAGCTGGTTCTGTTGAAATGCGCCTACTTTGACTCACCACGGAACCATGGCAGCCATGTCCAGCCTGCCAATGGCGGTGCACCTGGTTGATGTACCATGGCCTGCGGGTTCTGTACCATGGTCATTGATGTTGGGTGCAGTGCATGCGCAAAGCCCGGGTACTGCAAGTGAGCAGGATGAGAAGGGGCAGGATTGAACGCGGTGTGGCCACTCGTGTGGTGGTAAGTATGCTGTGATGGGGGACACTGGTTGCCCCACCATATTGTAGAAAGGTGCAGATGGCATATTGGGGACTCTCTATGACTTTTGAACCCATGCATCTGCTGTTTCAACCTGCCAGTCACGGAAAAATAAAAAGGTTATTAAAACAGGAAACTCAAAGAACCCTTAAGAAATAGTTAATGATCCAGAAAAAGAGTTCACACTACCTGTGGATTGGGTGCATAGAGGCTGTTGTCCTCTGTATTTACTTAAATTGGTATCGTCAATAGCACCTGTGCCGCCAATGACACCGGTACTGACAGGGTAAATCCATTATGATTTGCATAGCCATATCCAGCAGGGCCCTTTTGGAAACACTTGCTTTGATACTGATGGTTTGATCCACTATTTCATGCCATTGGCAGCCATGTTGCGAAGCTCCATTTGGCATCACCAGATAGCTGCTGGCGTGTGGCAACCGAGGAAATGCAGGGTTGCTTGAATAGTTTGGGACAACCATTGAGACCCCACCAAACTGTGGTGAGAAAAACATGCCGATATGGCAAAAAGTTTGGATACTGAGGTACTTGGAATTGTTGAGAGTTCTTATAGGAAGGTTCTCGAATAAATCTTCATAATGCTAAACAATGCAAATTTTATTAATCACAACTATAATAAACCAACAAAAGGAAAATCCCGTGAGTGCAAAAGCAAGCAAAAGGAGACTGTCAAATTCAACCTTAAAACTCCCACGCTTGAAAAGTATGCAAAAAAAAAACAATCCAGATAAAATTACTGTTTCTAAACATATCAACCAGGAAACAGAATGTTGATCTTACCTCAGATGAATAAGCTATACTTTGGGCTGCTTCATCATCAACAACCTTAGTAATAAATGACATCCCATAACCAGAATCTGGCTCGTATGCCTAGTACATCATAAAGTGTAAGTTTAAGGGAAAAAAATCAAAAGAATATAAATGAGTAGTACACAGAAAGCAAATAAAATGTTGCCATATGTTTTGAAGTGAGTTACCTTAAAATTCTGTGTAGCTTCTTGATGCTGGAGTTGAGGTTGAGAATGTGTGACCTTGCTTGAAATCATCTCATTTGTTCCATATTCACCGACAACACCAGGGCTCGAACCTCTACACACTCCGTCAATGACTGCTGATGTTCAGAAACTGAAACAGCAGACTCTGACTGTGGAAGTGGACTGCAGGAAACAACATTATCCATCCTAACATTAGGAGTTCCATCAGTCGATGTGGAATCCAATGCTGACCGCCTAGGCAACAAACAAACGTCTCAATTTAAAGATGAAATAGTTTTAAGTAGGCAGTCAAGAAAAAAAATGCCATATGGAAACACTGGAGCTGGTACAATTGCATCTTGAAACATACTACAAAGTATTGGTCGAAAATGCTGACCTTGAAGGAGAGTGATCATTCAAGTCTTCTTTGGCCACAATATCATAAGAGGCTGTTAAAGAAACCTTTGGATCAATTTCAGATTCAAAAGAACCGAAGATGAAATGAGTTCTTTCGGAATCTGGTATCCTGATGTGCTCTGGTATAATGACATGTTCATGTGATAAATTAGCATGTGAAAGCTTCTTAGACAAAGAAGACACTTCTGTTTTACTTCCATCATCAACAGGTGATGGAGCAGCAGGAAGGTGCAGCAGTAACTCCATGACTGAGAGAGCTGGGGCTTACTGATTTGGGCTTCCACTCCAAATGTGGGCTAACTGTATACAAGTGAGTAGTATTTTTAAACATCAATTTGCTATACCAAGGTTAACCAATAATAAAGATGGAAAAAAAGCATAACCTATCCCTTGAGAAATGCATATAAAAAAATGCCACATGGTTCCTTGATGATAGTTAAACATCTTTCTGATTTATTAAAGGCTGGTAAAAAGTTCAACAAAATCTACAATGTAATCCCTTTCAGCGTGACACTGATAAAGAGAAAAATATGGGTCTAATGGATGGGGAGTTCCAGAAAAAAACGAAGTTTTACTCAGTGAATGCCTTATTAAATAAATTACTAATAATCTTCTGCATAAAAGTATAATATGAACATGCATGTTCAATCATGATGGCTTACTCTTATGGAAAAAAATAATTATGTGTGGCAAAAAAGTTGGATATAGGCATCATAATCAAGCTATTTGTTTATTTATCAAAAATATCAGGATTTGTCAGCGTATGAAGTTCTCATCAAAATGCTAACCTTTTGTATGACTAACATGATGAGATTGCTTATTGCTCAAAAGGTACAGGCAAATTAAAACGGATATTTCTCAAAGAGAGACTAGAATGTTCAGATTATTACCCTTTGGTGCTGATACCACTTTGACTAAGCCATTAGAAGCAGATGTGTTTGTTGCTGCACTATTAGATGGCCTTTGCCTAGCACCAACTCACGCCAACTTCACGCTTTATGGCTCCAAAAGTTCCAGCTGATTTAGAACCAGGAGAGGGTACATGGATTGGGTCTGATGAAGAACAGCAAAGTTCACCCCCAAAATTATTTTTCCCTGATGCTGCAGTGTCCACTGTATTCTGGTTACCCTTTCCAGAAACTGCATCAGAACCAACAAATGATGCTTGTCCACCTTCAGACTGTTCCAACTTTAAGACAATAGAAGGCTCGACTTCCTTATCATGGGCTTGAGTAGCACTTTTGATACCATTGTCAGCATGAGCTGCTCCAAGCCCATTAGAATTGCAAGTAACCAAGCGGTGTCGGGCAGCTAGCTTTTCAGTTGAGCTTCAGAAACAGGATAACGACATATATGAACAGATGTGATACTGGTGAAAATGATGCAGCAAAGAAATAAAGCAGCTATCAGATCATAAAGCAGAGAAGCCAATAATGCTAGTAAACATATACTTTAGCAAAGCAAGCAGTTAATAGAAAAATGTGGATATAAAACTACTAAAAACATGAACCAATGACACTTTGGGTGGGAGGGGGGGGGGGTGGCGCACAGGTTCACATATACTAGTCATATAAAAATACAAATAACACAGACGGAAGAAAATAGTGCGTAAGATTAAAAATCCACAGCTATATCCATAGTTTTGTGTTCTATAATTATCTTAAAATAATAATGCAATATTTTCTGATCGTGAGAACCACCACAATGTTTCACTTTTTACATAGAAAGGAGAATACAAAGGGCTATAGAGGGCAGCTCGCACACTCTACCTTTTATCTCTAACATTTGAAACAGCACATTCATTGCTAGAATCGCCATTTTGAGATGCTTCTGGCAAAGTCTCACTAACTTCTTTCAGTTTAATTCTGTTATCTTTGACAATACGAAATTCCTGTGTGACTCCTGAAAGTGCCCAAGGCCAAAAGGTTAAAAAAGCTTATTCCAAAATGCTGGATTTACAAATCATAATAACTTGTGTACTCCAATGTTTTAAGCATATAACGTAAGTGCTAGTAACTGATATTATACAACATAAGAATGAAGCATCTACTGCTGCCTCAGAATATATAGCCATAACCACTGTATTAGTAGATGTTACAAAAGAATGCTATGCAAGTACAAGAGGTCGAGCTTCCATCTTGCCATAGTATCCACATATGTCAATGTTTATCTAAGTAAATAATGTTCCACATGTTTAATGTGTTTTTATGAAAGCATGGGAGGAAATGTGAGCTCGCCTTGACAAGCAAGGCCTAAGATGGTACCATTCAAGTCTGAGAAAATATCAGCTTGGTCTTGGATTTACATAACCTATAAAGCATAAATACAAATACAAACTATGGTGTACATAAAAAAAGGGAGGCAATCTTCTCGCTAGGTCAAAATTTTCACATAATAATGCATCCAAGAAGAACTACAGAAAATATACTCTGATGTTCTTTATGAAACTAAAACATGGCATTTTATTTTTTTGTAGCATGTTGGATAGGAAGGTTTACCAGGCAATGAACTTCGAGAGTAGCCTCCTCTCGTATTATTTCTATTGAAAACTCTTCCAGGTCTTTCCCATTCTGTTTTCCTTTCTCTTTGCACCCTGGTAGCATTCGAGCCTTGCTGACTTGTGTTCTGCAATGGAAGAACAAACTAAGCATGAGATGAGACATGGTAACAGTAGTTACAACTCATTCAATGATATTCAATAAAAGACAAGTGCCCAGACAGAACAGCAGCAACAGGGAAAATAAACCATACCTCTTTATTGCTGTCATGACGCTTTGTGCCATTATGAAAATAATCTGCATGAGGCATCAAGCAATAGTTAGCACTTTTTTTTTTTTTTTTTTGGAGAGAGCAATAGTTAGCATTTGTGCCATTCCAAAACACCTAATGTGCTCATGGTTGTAGAACAAAAGAAAACATATATCCCCTAAACACCAGTGCTCCAATGCATAGAGTAAATTTGTAGGTCCTAGCATTAATTAACAATTCCTATTCCTGACTCTATCCCCAGCTCCAGTGGTGTGGGTAACACAGGGCACCGAGGTGCAGTTCACTCTGAAAATTCAGAATAAGGTGACAATACTAGTGAATGGCACTTCAGGTTAATTATGCCACAGGAAGGACAGTATCGGGCGACTGCAACACACGGAGACCAATTTGACGCACAAGCACAATCAGGAGAACCGAATCACAATGGAGTTTCTTATATCACACAGGCCACAGGGCCACAAGCCAACAAGGCGAATTCGCCGTAACTAAACAGATGGATCGGAGTATCCATCCATCCCTCGCAGGACGTAGGGGTTAGGTTCCGATCGCTATTAGTTCGAGAAAGAGAATTCAGTCAACAGATTAGAGCGCGCAATCAAAGGAAGGCTAGGGCTCACCGACGAAGCCCGAGGGGCCTCCCCTCGACGCCATTACAGGAGACGAGAGGGGGGGAGAGGGCGACGACGACAAAGCCGAGTCCGGCGTGTGTGGTCCCGCTGGAGGGAGGCGGCGGCGGGGAGGGGAGGAGGCGGCGCGAGGGAGGGAGGGGTTCTGCCTTCGGCGGCGCGGGAGGCAGAGGAAGGCTGGAGTGGTGGGGTTTCGCCTTGGCCCTTGGATGACGATGGCGTGCGAATACGATAATCAGACTTGATGAAGGGAAGTGTCGTGATTGGGCCATGAGCCCAGACACTTCAAGGCCCAAATGCAATATTATATTGAACTTGGTTGGGCCGGAAATGATCTGCACGCATTTTTTATTTATATTTCAGAATTTACCGCTATGCAAAAGTGGTAGACGACGTCCTGGTTTAGAGCGTCCTGATTTAGAGCGAAGCGGTAGTGATGACTTCGTGAACTTCAAGATTTGTCGAAAGATGTGGTACTTTGCATAGATTTTTAAATAATATAAGTGGTCAAATTTGATGTCAAAAAGTCAAACGTTAATTTAGTATGGAAGAAGTGCATTACCTTGTAGCTCATGGGACCAAACAAACAAGTACTTTCCCTCAGTTCCAAATTATAGTTCACTTTGGCTTTTCTAGATACATTGATTTTGTTATGCACCTAGTTATACACTATGTCTAGATACATAGCAAAACAAATGGATCTAGAAAAGCAAAAGTGAACTACAATTTGGAACGGAGGAAAAGTATATAACATAACATTTTTTTTTCCCGAAAGGACTACGAAAGCATTACCATAAAGTGATGGTCCATTTTCTTAGTAGAAACCAACAAAAAATCACAAATTCCTCGTACAGCTCAACATAAAAGACCAACACACCTAAGCCTGTTGTCAAAAAAAAAAAAAAAAAAAAAACACAAGCTAACTAAAAATTGAAACAACCACTGAAACTAAGAGCATCAACGGTGTGCGGCTTGGGTTGGGTTGATGCAACAAATGAGAGGATGGAACCTGGCTCGATGGAGACCCTACTCCTTAGCGTCGAACCCGCTCCTTCGTAATGACCACTTGTCTTCTCTCTCCTTCACAATGATCAACTCACTCTGCCTCTGCCATGTATTTTTAAAGGGTGTGGGCCCATCTATAGACTCAAACATGGTTCTACACATTATGGCATATTTGGATCCATTAAACAACTAGTTAACTATTAAAGTCACATCACCCTATAGAACTAGGGCTGGTTGCATACATTACTGATGCTCTAACAACTCACACTCCAAACTACTCCAGAACTAACCCGACTAGTTAATTTTCTCTAGCAACACAAAGCTCAACAAACTACACTTGGCACAAGACTGCCCACTAGGATTACAAAACCGAAAAGAATATAAATAGAGGGCAAAGTTGGATTCCACCCACGGCAACAACTCATGATGTTTTGCCCTGTCAAGTAAACATATTTGTTCTTCAAAAGGCCTCAATCATCTAGCATTGCTCAAGCAAACTCAGGCCCTACCCTCAACTTTTCAAGCCAATCATCTTGATACAAAGAAAAAAGTCTTGAGTAACATTGCTGGGTTACCAGCTTACAAATCAGTACTCCCTAAGTCCCAAAAAGAGTATTGTTTTAGGTTTTTCAATAATCTCATTTGACAATCAGTCTTATTCAAATTTCTATATAAATATTATTTATTTTGTTATGACATATTTTTATCACTAGAGATACTTTAATAATGATTTATTTATTTTCTAATTTACATAAAAATTTTGGATAAGACGAGCAGTCAAACCTAAAAGCGACATTCTTTTTCGGGACGGAGGGGAGTACATACATCCATCAGATCCTTCTCACCCACTACAACTCAAGACTCATGTAGGCTATACTTTTGCAAATAAAAACACAAGGCAACACAAGGTCCAAAAAATCTAAACGAAGAAGATACCCACGAAGCTCCAGGATCTTTAGAAAACGCAAGTCGCCATGCTGCCCCCTTTAACTAGGGGAATTAATTTGAAACTTCCATATGGGTGGTTTTTTTCTTTCTGATTCCACATAGGCCGGTGTTTTGGCTTTGACTGGGCATGGACGGGATCTGTCAGTAACTTTGAGGGTAGGTGTGTGTACAGATAGGATTTTCTATACATATACATATACATGTATAATAGAGTATGCATAGTGATTGGACCGTATACCCTTGATAAACCTGCCAAGCCCCAAGCATAGCTGCAGGTAGGCAGGTACGCAGAAGAATCGATCAACAATGGCGGATGATGCTACTGCCAGCAAGCTCTTCGGCAGGGAAACGATCACGGACGCCACCGCGGCCTTGTTCACGGAGTCCGCCAATAACAAGATCCCTGACGAGAGGTTCATCCGAACCAAGGAGGTCCAGGCAGCCGGTGCGGTCGTCGGTGAGGATGAGATGATGGAGCTGCCGGTGGTAGACTTGGCGAGCCTTGTCGATCCGGACTCGTCGGTGTCGGAGACGGCAAAGCTGGGCTCGGCGTGCAGAGACTGGGGTTTCTTTCAGGTGAGGATCATATTGAGACCTGATCGATCATCCATTCCCCGGCCCGTTCCTTCCTGTTGACGCGAAATTAGGGCTTCACACCAACACACCGGGAGGGCCTTGGACGCCCACGAAGATCGCGATCGATCTTGTAGCAGCGAGCACCGCAGCGTGGCCGCCCTAACCGATCTAGGGATCGGTAGGGGTGACGTAAGCTTCGGTGACGGCTGGAAGAACCTCGAACGTACCTCCGGGAAGACCCGTCGGGAGGACGCGCGAGCGGGTGCTCTAGGACCAGCGTGGCCGCCTAGAACGCCCGACGAAGAACGCGGAGTTCGCCGCCCGAACAGCAGGATAGAGGGGTTGAAGGAAGAAGATGACCTACAAAGCGGGACGGGGGAGGTAGATTGATTGTCGATTGGATGTAGATGAGATCAAATCGGCCATGAACCCCTTCATTATATAGGGGAGGGTGGTCTTATCCTTTTAGGAAGGCGTCCTAGGGCGTTTCCAATCACCAAAAATCGCACCAAACAAGTTTGAAACAAACCGATTTGGATACGATTCGGATCAGCCGAAATCGGCTGGACGGACGCTGCACTGATAGCACGGACGCTCCGGTGGTCGAGTCCGGTGCACATTCCGGTAAGCCCCGCGGATCGATTCGCTGCGCCAAAACTCACGGACCACGGCACGGACGCAGGACGGACGCGACGCGGTGCTTCCGGTGGTCGAGTCGGTGCAGGCACGAACGCGGGCCGGTGACGGCCGGACGCCGCGGGGGTCACGGGCGCTCCGGTCACCGCGTCCGCGAGAGAGAGGCAGCGGCGCGACCACCGGGAGCGCTGACCGGACGCTGGACCCGGACGCACCGTGTGAGTCGGTCAGTGAGTCGGTCGTGTTCGAAAAGCCGTTTTTCGATCCTCCTCGAGAATTTGGCTAAGTCCGGAAATTTGCGGTGACTTGGACCTCCAAAATATGGCTAAGTGCGGAATTTTTGCGTTTGGTTTAGCCTATGCCATTTTTGGGTGTCAACACTTCCTTTCTCTGATCGATCGACATTCGTGTACGAACCATCGATTTCTTGTACGTAGCTCATAAACCATGGGGTCGAGGAAGGAGCGATACAGCAGATGAAGGAGAGCGCAGCAGAGTTCTTCAGCTCGCCACTTGAAGCCAAGAACACGGTGGCCGTCCGAGACGGATTCCAAGGATTTCGGCCACCACTTCAACGGGGGTTCCAGCGAGAAGCTGGACTGGGCGGAGTGCCTACTCCTCATCACGCAGCCAGTCCAAGACAGGAACATGGATGTGTGGCCGCCGACTCCCAAGTTCAGGTACGTATGAGTGTCGTGTGTATCAAAATTTTCCTGTTGTTAGCATTTCCAACAGTTTGGTCCCAAAACATAGAAATACTAGCCGGAAGTAGCGAGAAGCTTGTACGATCACTATAAAAGTTTTGCACCTAGTCTGGAAGTACTAGGCTGTGTTTAGAGGCCCAACTTTTATGCTAAATTTGGTAAATATGGTACTGTATCGAACTTACAAGCATTGTCATATTTCGTTTGTTTGTGGTAAATATTATCTTTTTTTCGAAAGCGTACCCATTGTCACTTGTTGCATTAAGGGAAAATAGAGTTTTTACATGTCACACACTTTAGCCAAAATAATTGCCCGAAGCGCACGAAAGCACACAGACAAGAATCACCGACTCAAAGCGGTGAGTGCGATACGATTGTACTAAAAAAATAAACTAATGCGCGACAAGGGCGGGTGAAGAAAGCGACCGCGGTTGCGGATCCAGCTCGGAATCTTCCACGGTGCCCACGCACCAGGCCGCATCATGGGGAAGATCTCACGCGAGACAATGTTGCTTGCCGGATGATCCGGCGTCTCGGAAGTGCTCGGAACTTGCTCGCTAGCTCGGGGACCGGCGCCGCATCGGCCGGGCGTCCCTCAAGCTTGCTGAGCAGCACCATCAACGTCGTCCGCTCCGGAAGAGGATCGTGCTTCTCATGCTTCGCCATGAGGCGGGCACGTCGTGCGGTCCATTCTTCATCCGGTATCTTGGAGGAGCGGAGGGTGGGTGGCGGCCGAGGATGGGCTCGACGGCGGGAGAGTGGCGACGCCGGGGAATTCTGGACGAAGCGGCAGTAGGCGCGGCTGCGTGGTCCCCAACAAGTCCCCGGTGGCGGACCGGTAATTCCGGGGGCTGTTGTGGACCGAGGCGGCGAGTAGCACCCGAGAGGCTCCGGTGTGCGGCACTCCCAACTCTTCCCCTTGAAGCGGACGCCGCGGGGGAAGGATCTTGCGCACGTTCTCCGCCTAGAGGGCGGCTCATCATCCCGAAGGTCGCATGAAACCTCACGGCGCATCGAAAGTCGCGCTGAGCACGCTGCATAGATCGCTTGGCCCACTCATTGGATCTGGACACGTCGCGCCTACTTCACCGGACGGTGATTGCGGAAGCAGATTTGGCGGCCAACCCGGTCATTTGCGGGCATGATACCAGTCGGCGTCGACAACCCGTGACCTTCGCTGCGAGGTGGAACAAAGGGACCTATGATTTCCTCGAAAAAGAAAGCGGGCACGCCGCCGCTGCCAACCGTGCGCGCCCCCCGTTCCTCGCCTCTCGGCCTCCGCTGCGGTGGTGACGAGGAGCGGGGTCCGCCTCTGTCATCGTAGAGTCTTGGTCGAGTCCACCTAGGTCTAAGGTTTGCTCGCCGTCGATGGTCGCCAGTGGGTTAGGTTTTTTGCCGAGGAGCGTGGCTCCTCTGCGGTTTGCTTTTCCGGCGACGCCCGGCGATGAGAGCGGCGGCGCGCAGCGGAATAAATTCTCCCTGCTTCTTCCGGTCTCCGATGGTGATCTTCTCCGACGTCCACGGAGAGGTTGGGGAGACCTGTCAGAGTCGAGGGTCGATGCATCGTCGTCTTCTTCAGGTGATGATGTTGTTGACCTGTTAATCTCGAGGAAAATGATCTTTGGTGAAAATCTGAGCTTTGCTCGGGTTGCGGCGGTGGAATCGAAGGATGCGTCGTGGGTACCGGAGTTGGCCGATGCGCTGGGAGGCGGTGTACTCGACTGATTCGCCTAGAAGTAAGCCCTCCTCTGCGGCCTCCACCTCGTGGAGTTTGGCTCTAGTGTACGACGATGATTGGGAAGCGGCTTCGGCGGCGGTGACGAACGGATCTCTGAAGGCTTTTCCTTTTCTTGAGGATCCTATTTGTAAAAGGGCCGGTGTAATGCGATAAGATCAATACATTTTCCTTTAAAAAAACAGGGCGCCAAAATTTAAACAGTTTTGAATCAACCGCCCTTTCCACTCAGCGCCCTTTCCACTCCTGCGGTAGTTAGCTTCTACTCCACCATTTCCCATCACTTGAGCCATTCACCTCCATGGCCATAGACTTAAACACACCAGGTGAGGAAGAAGACCACCTCTTAGATCTGAACAAGCCAACTGCCAGAGACCATGATGAAGTGGGTGGTGCGACAAGGGTAGGAGGCCATCACCTGGGACAACAACTTCATCAAGGTTAGCACATCTGTCTGCCGACCAAAAGGATTGTACTTGCTCTATTTGCATGTCTTATATCTCTCCTAAAATGAGTGTGCTCAGATTCTGGTTTCTTTACCTTGCATCACCTAAAATGAGTGTGCTCACATTCTTGTAGTCTTCATGGCCTGTAAACTGATGCTAGGTTTTTTTGTTCCTATGTGTGCTTCCTGGATATGATGGGTGATATGGATCCCTCTCGCTGCTCGCTGCCGGCCTCCTAGGCATGCGTTTGACAGGTACTCCGTGGAGATAAGAAATCTTGCGAGGCGCCTGCTGAGCTTCATGGCGACCGACCTCGGTGTCAGCCAAGCGGCGCTCCTAGGCGCCTTCTTCGCCGCCGCCGGGACCGAGAACGAAGACGACAAGATGCAGAGCATGTCCATGCACCGCTACCCTCCGTGCCGGCACCCGGACAAGGTGCTGGGCATCGCGCCGCACACCGACACCCTGGCCCTCACCTTCCTGCTGCACGTCGACGACACGCCGGGGCTCCAGGTCAAGAGGGGCGGCCGGTGGTTCCCCGTCCGACCGCTGCCGGGCGCCCTCGTCGTCAACGTGGGCGACACCCCTCGACGCGCTCACCAACGGCGCCTACGTCAGCGTTGAGCACCGGGTGGTCCCGGACACCGAGAGGGGCCGGACCACCGTCGCCATGTTCCACGACGCATGTGTCCAAGGGATGGTGACGACGCTCCCGGAGCTCCTCCTCGTGGGAGGCGACGCACAGGCACAGGCACGCTACAGATCCATCGCAAAGCTCGACTACAGGAATGGCTGCGTCGAAGCATTGGCCCAAGGGAGGCGCTTCCTTGACAGCCTCAGAAAGTAAACGACCGACTAGCGCACCAAGTTCTTCACACCGGGTGTCTGTGTCTTGCTGCCCTGGATCTTCTTTTTCTTCATTTTTTCTCTAAATTTGAAATGTAGCCACCGTTCATATTCATATATGTGAGGAATGAAATTAACTCTTTTCGTCCTGGATAAAGTATCTTTTAGAGTTGTCATCACAAGGGCAGCCACAACTTTTAATACTTCTCTTCATGCCTGGTTCCTATGTAGACATATTGTTCCTTGTGTAAAAACATAAAGACTGGTATGAATGGATGATGTTGATTAATAATAATGTGCTCATGAGATGCACAGAAGATTTCTCAGACGTGAATGCGCTATATGTCATGACTTAGAATCATTTACATGTGTTGTAGTCGGGTGTGTTGTAGTCGGGTTCCAGGCCTGTCAGAGCCCGTATCTTCGATGGGTCGAGAGATCAATATTGGACCATCACGAATGGGCCAGATAATAATGTTGAATTAGCATGTGCACAAGTCCAGGCCTGTCAGAGCCGTATCTTGAATGGGTCAAGAGATCAATATTGAGCCATCACGAATGGGCCAAATAATAAATAATGTTGAATTAGCATGTGACTTGTGCACGTATACCACGTATACTTTGCACACGTACAAACTCCATGAGTGGAGATATGTAGTGGGTTGTGGGTACTAAGGTACCCACAAAAGTTCAAAAAATCACGGTTAGAAACAGATTTTAACATGATTTTGGATTAAATTTTTGTATCTATAAGAGGAAGACACCTCCTCGCTAATTTGCTCTAGCTTCGCCTGGCATGCATGGCACCATACACTTCTACTTACTTCTTTATCCGCTTTCTTTCCATACCTTGTATAAGTACATGTATATTGTATAACTATCAATTCCCGTGTTGGTTCTATTGCGGAATTGATATCTTTTATTCTAGGCTCCAAACATAGCAGTTAGTCTAGACTCCAAATATAGCAAACAATAGTCCATTTCGACCGTCCCGACGAGGTTTTGAAATGGTGTGCTCCAGTTCATCATTTGAGATAGCTTTGTACCGTGAAAAGTTAAATAACCTACAAAACAAGTGAGAACACCAAAACTTATGGAATTCATTAGTTTAAACTCATGTATCTATGTTTGGTAATGGAATTAAGTGCATACTTATGCAGGATCAATTGACGGTCTATAATTGATGTTAACTACCGTCTACAGCGATGCTTGCGCCCTCAGACTTCCTTGGCGTCAAGCATGGGAAACCTCCCAATGAAGAAGCCCTGGTACGCTGAGTGGCTGGTGTACTTACCGCCGGTAGTCCATTTCCAAATGATTTGGTCTGAAGCATGTGGTTGTAACTGGATGCCGTCAACTTTGTCCTAGAGTAGGACATACTAGATTAGAACCACAACGGTTGGGGAACTGATGATTTCTCTTGCACACCGCCGATTGGCCAACACGTCCTTAACTGATTGTCGTCGGTGTCTACGACATCAATCCAATAGCGGGGAACAGGTTGGGAGCAAAGACACAGGTGGGTTCGACTCGCAGCCAGACATCGGTCTAGAAGTACGTCGTTGCGCCATCACGACCTGGACTATGACTGACACGGCGACATGCGAAACATGTGGTTGACCACTCAATCAGTCCTGGAAGCTAGTAGCGCCCACGCCACATCCGGTTGGGTTTGCGCAGCCACTCCTAGCGCAGGCGATGCTCCTAGCCAAAGCAATTAAGGTTTAGGAAAACCCGGACCACCAAGGTACCTTGGGGCATGTTTGATTTCGTGGCTCCATAGCCTGGCCGGGGCCTGGTGTCGAGCGGGCCCCGGCTTTGGTTGCTTTGGGCCACAACTCTTGTTTGATGAATTTGGTCCCAGTGAGCCAGGTCTTATTGGGATTGTGTTTGATCCTCTTTCTCTTTGCAACATTCTATCGAACGGTTGCTAGGCGTCGGCCATGGTCGTCCCTAGGCGGTCGTAGGTGGCATAGCCCGCGTCGCGCGCCGGCAGGCTTGCTGGACGATGGTGGACCTGCTGGCACGGGCGGCCATCGACCATGCTTCGACTTCACGGCATTCCTCACGCCAAGGCGTGCAGCTGCTGCCGCGCGACCCGCCGGCGGTCCTAACGGCGGACGAAGCGCGGCTGCTCTTGATCCACGCGCGCTACCACATGTTCGATCAGCGTGGACGGAGATCGGGCGTGCGGCAGAGTCGGACGGGGTTCGAGGGTGGCGGCGGGGTGGTGGAGGTCTGCCCGGCCCCGGCCCGAAGGTCGAAATGGCTAGAGGGGGTCAATAGCCTTATAAAAATTTCTACAAAACACTAGAGCAACTTGTTAGAATAACAAATGGCGATAATTGTTGTTGCACTAGCTCTACTTGTCGGCAAACCACCTAATAGCAATTCTAGAATTTACAATCACTTTCACACAAATGCTATGTCACTACTTAACCAACTAGGTAAGCTAGCTAAATTACACTACACAATTTTAGCAAGCACAATACAAATATCAATGTAAGAACAAGGTACTAAAAGGTGTTATACACGCCATGTCCACCTTTTAAATCGTCCTCGCCAGCGGCGCTTACGACCTCCAAGCGAACATCATCATGATAGGGGAGCTACCACATCTCTTCTTGACATTGGTGCTGCTCTTCTTCTTTGGCGACCACGGTCTTCAACCCGCTAGCATCTCTGACGTTCCAATGAGCGGAGAGTAATGGACTTCCATTCATCAAATCATCATCAGAAAAGGTCAGCATCCTCGTCTTCATCCAAGCTCATTCACTCTATACAAGTGGATGCGACATTCTTGAGACTTCTTGCTGCCGACTACCCCATCAACTCGACGGCCGTGCAACACCCACAGTAGCGAGGGCCCAGCGCTGTCTCGATAAAGCGGGGAGAAATCTATGTGACATGTCAAGGAAGGACCACGAACCACGGGGGCGCCGCGGTGCTGGTGGTTGGCGCCGCCGCCATCACATCATCGTCATACGCCGCCAATAAGTAGTAGATATTTAGAAAATAAAATAAGAAATCGAATCAAGGATTTCTTTAGATGCAAGTCTTCCCTGGATTATAAATACAAGGGGCTTGTAATCGAGTTGGATCAATCGAGAAAATAATCAAGGGGTAAAACCCTAAGCTTTCAGCTCACGTTCTCTCTCTCTCCCTTCCCCACTCGTGCACCGCAATCACCGCCGTCGCTGCTACCCACGCCGCCCTTGCGCCTCTCGGCGTCGCGGCGCCATGCCACCACACCCGGTCGTCATCACCACCGCCTCTACCTCGTCGTCTTTTGCCAATCTACTGCTGCCGTCGCCCGTAACGAGTCGTCGAGTCCGTCACGGGCTGTTACAACTATGTTTTGGTTGGGGGCTCTCACCCGATTTTAAATCCTAGGTGCAACACTTTATCTTGGATTTATCCATGATTTTTACGGCGCTATGCATTAAGTAGTAGGCGACGTCCCCATCGGCGTGTGGCGTGCGTGGTGACCGTGAACTTCAAGATTTTCGGCTCAGTCCTTTGAGCGTGCTCACGGCTAGGGGTAGGGTTTGCATACTTGTGTTCATAGGGTAAGTGTGTGTGCATGTTGTAAGCGTCTGCATTGTACTATGTAATCTCAAAAAGAGTAGTGCAAATATATCCTTTATTTATAAATCAAAGCGTACCCCCCTCCGTCCCTTTTTAATTTTTGTTTTTGGTGTGCGTGCCACAAGTTTAATTTGACTTATAAAAATCGTGCAACATTTGTGAAGGGACATCTAGGCCCTAAGTGGCTTTTGAATGATTAATGACAACAATATTAAAGAGCTAATGAGTTTGCTAAGTGTGGACATGAAGATGGTTATCTCACAGGTACTTGTCATATATTGTAAAAGAGCCAAAATGATGTGTTGTTGTAGAAACAATCTAGTTCAAGCACAAAACAACAATGCAAATGGATTTCATGCAAAGGCTCATTCATGTGTGGGAGTTCCATCATCCTTCATAAGAAGATAAAGCTATTCATTGGGTTCAACATCAAGTGATGATTTGGATTGAGATAGTGAAGATAGTAGGAAAGACTTGAGGTATTAAGCAAGGGTGAAGCCCAAGTGATGACTCGACCGAGGGACCTTGCTAAAAGTGAGAAAGGAAGTACTTGCATTTAGTCGAAGCTATTCAAGCCATTGGTCATGAGGTGATGAATTAAAACCTAGATGGCATTTGGGCGTGACTTGATATATTTGGAAACAACTCAATTACATGAATATGATCAAGTCACTTGCTCAAGAAGGCTTTGCTCAAAGGAAAAGGAAGAAAACATGATAGACGTCCTCAAAGTGTTGGAGATCAAACACATGGCATTGAAGGTTGAGAAAATCAACTCAAAGTGAATCAATCGACAGATTTTATTTGAATCTTGAGTTATAGGTATGCCGTGCTATTAAGACGGATGCATCATGTCAATAGATGATCATACATAAGTGCTCAAGCCAACCCATGAGAATTGAGAGAGTTTGGCGACAAATCAAATGTGCTAACAAAGTGCTCTTTGGTGGGAGCCATACGGGACGTGTCCGTATTTTGAACTTCTTCGCAAATTCTTTTTACGAACATGAAAATGTGTTTTAACCTAATATAAATCTTTTGCAATTAAAATAAACTAATTTAGAAGTTTTATCCGTGTGCTCAAAATTCAATTTGTGACCGTTGGGCCATCTTGCCAAATCCCAATGGCTAGTTTTTCAAAGTGGCTATAAATAGCGGAAGCCTCCACTTTCGGAGGCTACTGATTCTACTGACTTTGTGGCGACTTTTCTAAGCTTCTCTAACCCTCCCAAACCCTCTCTAAGTGAGTGCTTGATCCGATTTGTAAAATCAAAGTGTGGGTTGTGTGAGATTCAAAACAAGAGAGCAAGCCACCTTGAGCACTTGTGCATATTGCCTATTCTTGTGATTCGCATTTGTTTCTCTTGGACTCTTTGGTCCTAGATGGCTAGGCATCACCGGGAGAGCACCCAAGTGTTTGTGGTTGCCTCGAAGTTTTTACCGGTCGACATCACCGCAAGAATTCATCTACTACGACGAGGGAAAGGAGTTGGAAAAGACTTCGGCTAGAGTGGCCTTCGTGGTCGAGAAGGGCTCGCCCGGCTTGGCTACCCGTAGCCTCCCCAAGCGGAGGCGTAGGCTCTCGGTAGAGAACCGAACTCCGATAAACAAATATCGTGTCTCTTGTCTCTCCGTGATATTTGTAGCTGTTGTGATCTTCTGGGGGGTAGTGTTTATATTGCATGCATATATACACTTGGCTCACGGCAGGTTGAGAGAAGAAAAGGAGGAGGTGGGGCAGCAAACCCCGATCATACCGGACACGTCCGGTATCCATACCCGACTTCGTCCGGTATTGGTAGCCAGCGCCAAATCTTATTGATCTGTGGCTCTAACCTCTGTGGTGCATGATTATATTGCGTATATTATTTGTATTGACCTTTTGGGGGTTGTTTACTCGATAAGGAGTTTTGAGTCTTGGAAATTCCATCACTAAATCGTTTTCGCTTTTAAAGCTGTTAATTTTCAGAAAGCGCCTATTCCCCCCTCTAGGCGACATCGCGGTCCTTACAATTTGTATCTTCAAATAAATTTATTAAAAAACTAGATTCAAACATCTTTTCAATATACTAATTATATACTATAATTATTAATAGTTTTTAATAGATATTTAAATTAAGTTGTTTCTTAGAAAGCGTAAGCGATAAGTATTTAGGGGACGGTGGGGTAGTTCACGCACCCCTAACCTTGTTGCATGCAGTTACACTCTTCCATCTCTATTGCAATGCAAGATCTCCTTCAACACTCTTATGGTTCATATTCCTATTGAAAACTTAAAAGGTACCAGCTTACAACTCAAGACTCATGACGGCTAGACTTTGCAAATAAAAAACATAAGGCAACACAAGATCCAAAAATCTAAACGAAGAAGATACCCCACGAAGCTCCAGGATCTTCAGAAAACGCAAGTCCGCCATGCTGACAGGGGACAGCCCCCTTTTTTCATGAAAACATGCTGATAGTCCTTCCTTCATCGTCAGCATATCGTGTCCTCCTACGGTCCTCCGTCTTCGAGAGCTTGATCCACTGTTTTAATTTTAAAAATAAACCAAAAGCTCTATAAGCCACCTGCTTAGGGAATTTGAAACTTCCACATAGGTGTTTTATTTTTATGATTCCACGTAGGCCGGTGTTTTGACTTTTTTTTCTAATTACACAATACGATGCTGACACCTAACACGCACGTACACTCACCCCTATGAACACCGCGTCTAAACTCTACCCTATGAGCACCTTCGAAGGACTGTGCGGTAAACCCACAGGTGCCTCGCTGTCGAGGGGGCGTCGCCAACGGCTTAATGCATATCGCTGAAAAATTCTGAATGAAATAAATAAAATACGAGCACCAGCTCCAAATCGAGGATTTAAACCCTGGTAGGCAGGTTCCACCACAAGGAATCCAACCAGTTCGCAGCGGTGTTGACTTTGACTGGGCATGGATGGGATCGGTTAGTAACTTTGAGGGCAGTTGTGTATAGATATTTTCTATACATATACATATATAATAGAGTATGCATAGTGATTGGACCGTATCCTTGATAATAAACTTGTGCCCTGCCAAGCCCAAAGCATAGCTGCTCGTAGGCAGGCACGCAGAAGAATCGATCAACGACAATGGCGGATGATGCTACTGCCAGCAAGCTCTTCGGGAGGGAAAAGATCACGGACACCACCGCGGCCTTGTTCACGGAGTCCGCCAACAAGATCCCTGATCAAAGGTTCATCCGAACCAAGGAAGTCCAGGCAGCCGGTGCGGTCGTCGGTGACGATGAGATGCCGGAGCTGCCAGTGGTAGACATGGCGAGCCTCGTCGATCCGGACTCATCGGTGTCGGAGACGGCAAAGCTGGGCTCGGCGTGCAGGGACTGGGGTTTCTTTCAGGTGAGGAAAATTGATCTTGTTCCACCTCGCGTTCGTGTGTGTTCCTGGGCAAAAGCCAACATTTGTAGAGAGGGAATACAGGGGCTACATATAGGCCACGGACTCACCAGGACCCTCATGCCATGATCCGCATGACACGCTCAGTGATGTCGAGAGCCTCTAGCTCGTTCGCACATCACGGCTTCTCCATGCGAACCGGCAACCACACACGCCACTCACTCTCTCAAAATAGACATGCATACCTATGTTCAGAATTTCGACCCGAAATTCCGATAATCGGCAAAATTCATTTTTTCTGATTGTTTTAAAAATTTCATAGATTTCATTCAAATTTTTGTCAGATTTTTGCACCGAGAAACTTGATAATCGCCGAAAATTCTGATTTTCGTTTCTATCCTAGGCAACGATTTTTTTTTACGAAGCCGTTGACACAAACTAAGGTTGCACCAACACACGGGAGAGCCTTTATGCGCACCCACGAGGTTGCGATCAACCTGAAAGCGATCAGCAAGACTAGCGGCTTGACCACCCAAACCGATCTAGAGAGCAGTAGAGGCGATGTAGAGCTCGATCTCTCGCCAAATCGGACTTTGAAAGCGTCCTCGGGAAGGATCCGTCGGGAGGAACTCACGCGAAGGTTCTTCTAGGATCAGCAAAGCTACCTAGAACGCCGACGAAATTCGTTGAGAACGTCGTCGAGCAATGAAATAGGGTTTGGAAGAGGTAAAAGTAGAGATAGGGTTTGTGTTTTGACGATTGGATATAGATGGGATCAAATCGGCCATGAACTTCTCATTATATAGAGGGGTGGTCTTATCCCCTTAGGAACCGCCATCGTTTCCAAGCACAGGGACCTTTCAAAAACCGATCTAAAATCGAGTCGGTTAGGACACGATCTCTTCATGCGCGCTCATGAAGGGCGCTAGACACCCGAAATAGGCGCGCCCGGGCGGCGTCCGGCGCTACTCGGACGCAGTCAGAGCACCCCTTCAACCAAGGGGGCCGCCGGGACAGGGGCGAGAGGGCGCCGGGCGCTAGGGCTCAGCGTCCGGCGCCGCGCCGGATGCAATCCGAGAGAGGACTGCGCCGCGGGGCCGCTGGGCCGGCGTCCGGCGCTTTGGCGCCCGGACGCGCCTGCTGAAGTTCGGCGTCCTGCGCTTGTTACACCGTGGTTCACCGTCTTTTTCATCGTATTTCTTGACCTTTTGATCTTTTTCGTCTCTGGAAATTTACGGTACCTTAGTCCAACATAAATTTGGCCATCTCTGAAAATTTACGGTGCCTTAGGTCAAGCCAATTTTGAGTGTCAACGAAGCGATATCCAAAACACTTGCACACTCTACTCACTCCTAGCAACCCATGACTAAAACAGCCATGCACACACCACGGACAACCAAGATGGAGCATTCCTGGCAACCTCTATGCGCAGCAGTCGTTCCATCTTGACCATGGCATGTCCAACTGTGACGTAACGCACCCTGGATGCACAGCAACAGGTCATGGTTTATTCTAACAAGGATCATACTGTGACCTGATCGATCATCCATTCCCCGTTCCTTTGATCCTTTCTCTGATCCATCGGCACTCGTGTGCGATCCATGGATTTCTTGTACGTAGCTCACCAACCATGGGGTCGAGGAAGCAGCGATACAGCAGATGAAGGAGAGCGCGGCAGAGTTCTTCAGCTCGTCGCTTGAGAGCAAGAACACGGTGGCCGTCGAGACGGATTCAAGGATTCGGCCACCACTTCAACGGGGGTTCCAACGAGAAGCTGGACTGGGCGGAGTGCCTACTTCTCATCACGCAGCCAGTCCAAGACAGGAACATGGATGTGTGGCCGCCGACTCCCAACTTCAGGTACCGCTTGCTCTTGCTGTTTCAGCTCCATTAATTATTATGAACTGTTCCATGGAGGATATGCTGGACACATCGATCCCTCGCTACTCGCTGCCGGCCTCTAGGCATGCGCTTGACAGGTACTCCGTGGAGATAAGAAATCTTGCGAGGCGACTGCTGAGCTTCATTGCGACCGACCTCGGTGTGAGCCAAGCGGCGCTCCTAGGGGCCTTCTTCGAGAACGACGACGACGACAAGGGACAGAGCATGTCCATGCACCACTACCCTCCATGCCGGCACCCGGACAAGGTGCTGGGCATCGCGCCGCACACCGACACCCAGGGCCTCACCTTCCTGCTGCACGTCGACGACACGCCGGGGCTCCAGGTCAAGAGGGGCGGCAGGTGGCTCCCCGTGCGGCCGCTGCCGGGCGCCCTCGTCGTCAACGTGGGCGACACCCTCGACGCGCTCACCAACGGCGCCTACGTCAGCGTTGAGCACCGGGTGGTCCCGGACACCGAGAGGGGCCGGACCACCGTCGCCATGTTCCACGACGCATGTGTCCAAGGGATGGTGACGACGCTCCCGGAGCTCCTCGACGCACAGGCACAGGCACGCTACAGATCCATCGCAAAGCTCGACTACAACAATGGCTGCATCAAGCATTGGCCCAAGGGAGGCGGTTCCTCGACAGCCTCAGAAAGTAAACGACCGCGCGCACCAAGTTCTTGACACCGGGTGTCTGTGTACGTCTTGCTGCCCTGCATCTTCTTTTTCTTCACTTTTCTCTAAAATTTGAAATGTAGCCACCGTTCATATTCATATATGTGAGGAATAAAATACTCTCTTTCGTCCTGGATAAAGTATCTTTTAGAGTTGTTATCACAAGGGCAGCCACAACTTTTAATACTTCTCTTCATGACTTGGTTCCTGTGTAGACATATTGTTCCCTGTGTAAAAATTATAAAGACTGATACGAATGGATGATGTCGATTAATCATAATGTGCTCATGAGATGCTCAGACAGGTCCGTCTTGGGGAAATTGGAGATCCTGTACGAAAAAAAAAATGAGGCCTACTAGCCTAGAAAAAGTAGTGCTAAATGTACGATATGATAAGCACGTAGTATATTGCAATCTATTACGCAACTCATACCAAACTGTCATGCTCAAAACATGATTTGCACATGTCTCATGCTCTTTGAATCTCTTCCCAACATGTGCTCGGTCATTATAACCCTCATTTGCCAACTGACCTTTTCGATGCCCTTTTATAAATAATTTACAGCTGAAGCAAAATGCTCTATCAAGTTCCACAAGCCAATCCCTGCCACAACTTTCTCCATTCGATAGAATTCTATTATAGAATAGTGAAAGATCTTCTAGAAAACATGTCCTTAGGCCCCTTTTGATTTGATAGGTCTCTTTTAGGGCCCTTTCCCATCTTGGATCAAATATTTGTTCGTACTTCCCTCTGTCCTAAATGTTTGTCTACAGAAAAGCTGTGTTTCCCTCACGAGCACACACTTCCGGCGATACACATAAAGGGGCCGGAGGGAGTACGCTCGATCGCCAATTCCTATGGGGTCCGACCAATGCAAGGCGTCATCCATCAGGCGATGACGGCGGTAGGACCACTAGGAGACAGGAAAGACCTAACTGTTGTTAGGAATTAGGATCGGCAATTGAATTGAGTTGAGAACCAACGGCTGGCAACAAGTAGTTTTCTATCGGGCTATGACTTGTGTGGCTGCCATAATTGGCTTGCTAATGGGCCAAAGTTGCTGCTGAGTGCTGAGCTAATGTATCTATTATGTATATATTTGGAGGCCCACAAGATTTGGAGGCCCTGCGCGGTGGCTTCTCATGCACATGCCCAGGGACGACACTGGCTCAGAAGATTTCTCCACACGTGAATTTCTTTATATCATTGGTGTGACACTTAGTCAGCTACATATGCCCGTTAACTCAAATGCTATATGTCATGACTTAGAATCATTTGCATATGTGTTGTAGTCGGGTTCCGGACCTGTAGAACCCGTAGCTTGGATGGGCTGAGAGATCAATATTGGGCCATCAGGAATGGGCAAAATAATAATGTTGAAATAGCAGGTGACTTATGCATGTATACTTTGCACAAGTACAGGCTTGCATGCATGGCACCGCACACTTCTACTTGCTTCTCTATTCGCTTTCTCGCCATACGTTGTACAAGTACATGTATATTGTAGCTTAAGCATATGCCGAAGGCAACTTCCCGGGATGTGATTTTTTTGAGCCCTAGGATATGCTCTGAGATGGGTGCAATAATAATGCAAAAGAAAATTCCTGTATTTGGCAGAAATACCCCATCTATCCGTCTTTCTCTCCGTCACAAGAACGTGATACACGAACCGCGAACCTCGGTTCCTCCGCCACCCCTACGCGGCAGCGGGGCGCCCACCCGGCGGCAACCCCATCCCGGAGGCACCCCTCCGGCCCTCCCGGCGCCCGGCTCCCTCCATCGGTGGTAGGCCAGCTCCTCTTCTGTTTCTCCTCCTCCACCTCGATCTAAAGTCACCGGAGGCGAAGATGGCGGCCGGCGTGGCTAGGGTTCCGGCGAGGAGATCACCGGAGGGAGAAGAAGACAAGACCGGGCGGGCTATAGAAGGCCCTAGCGGTGCCGCGGCGGCCGGGCCGCGGAGGGGCGAGGAAGATGGCGCTCGCGGCGGGGGTGTAACGACCATGCCCGGGAATGAAGAGGGTGCGGTGGTGGCGTAGTGCATGCGAGGCGTTTTCATACTTAGTTTGCATTTTCGTTGTTGTATGTTTTAGCTAGAGTCGTTGGAGGTCGGGCCTACGTGCGAGAGTTTGTAAGCACATAAGTGCGTGTGTCGATAGCAACTTATTTGTCGAATCTTTTCGAGTTGAAAGCAGGCCAGGCGAGAGGGTTAACCTCGCCGGCTTCCTCCCGTTCTCGTGTTCCACGGTGCCTCTCACGTCGACGGCGATCACCGGCGGCCACGGGTCGCTACGTGGTATCGGTATCGAGCGGTCTTTCCTCGGCGTGCGGGCGGAGTTCTCGAGCTTCCTCGTCGCCGGTTATCGACCTCGTGCCTCTACCCGTCGGGTGGACGATCGGCCATCCCGCCCTTCGTACCCGCTCTATCTCGCGATTCTTCGTCTCTCGGTGCTCTGTATCCTCCTCGGGTTCGCGTTTTGGTCTTGGTGGTGTATTGGGGTTCGCACACCAAGTGTTCGATTCCGTTCCTCCATAGGTGTTTCACCGGTTCGTCGTCGTCGAGCGGTTGCGTGTGTTTCCAAAGCGGCTCGGTAGGGTCTGCCGAGGAAGTGCGGCCCCGAGTAATCCGCGCACATCTGGCTGGAGATTACCGTAAATCCGACCCTTGGAACACATCTCGGCTCGCTTGGTCCGCTTGTTTGTCCGTCCCCTGGTTGCGTGCTCCCTGGTTGGTCTTCGGAGGGTTGTGTGGCGTGTGTCCCCGCGTAAAATTCGAGCCGGTGAGTGATCCCGGGCACCACGCCACTTTCGGCCGTGGGTACCGATCGGCGGTGAGGGTTGCGGGACAAGTTCTCGTGTAAAATTCCATAGCCGTATCGTGATCCCCAAGTGTGTGTTCATATTCGATTGAAGGTGTTGTCGATGCGGCTCCGTCAAGGCCATCTCCATGATTTCGGTTTGATACGGAGCAAATGTCGAGGAACAACTTGAAGAAGAAGGCGCCAAGTGGGAGAAGCCGGAAGAAAATTTCACTCTCATGTTTGCTCGGATCTCCAACATGGGGATCTGCACTGCAACAGATGCAACAACGGTTGGCAACTACAAGCTGCTAAAGTAGAGCAAGCCAATCGTGACCAACGGTTTCATTGCTCGACAGTGCAAACCAATGGGCGAGCCATGGCTAATTTGACTTTGCAACAATTTGAGGCTCAAAGTAGTCCCAGCGGTGATAGTTCTAGCTTAGTCCATGGGAGTGATATCTGCCAGAACAATCGGGAGGAAAATGTGTTTGCTAAAGCAGAGGAGGACCTTCGGGCATGGCAGAGGCCACCGACACAGGAATAGGGAGGAGGATGACTATGTTCCACGACATGCTATGCCTAAGATGAACTTTCCTTTTTTTGATGGCACTGATCCTAAGGTATGGATTGAAAATTGCAAGGATTACTTTGCTGTATATGCTATGCCTGAGAAAGTGTGGGTCAAGTCTGCTGCTATGAACATGTCTGGCAATGCAGCAAAATGGTGGCTAGCTTTCAAGCAAACACACCCCAAAATTAGCTGGATTCAGTTTTGCTTGGCTGTTATTAACAAGTTTGGGGCTGATGACTATAGGAGGTCCATGACTGAACTCATTGCAATGAAAAATTTGGGACAGTAGAAGAGTATACTACTCAGTTTCAGGCTTTGCAATTCGATGTCACCATGCATAGTGGCATTCATGATGAGCTTTTCTTTGTCACTCATTATATCAATGGCTTAAAGGATGAAATCAAGGTTATGGTGGAGCCCCAAATGCCCCCAGTCTGTTGACAATGCATCCATCATTGCTAGAATACAATAGAAACTGGTGGACAGAAGCAAAACTAAGTTCCAGAAGGGTCAGGGCATGTACAAGCCAAATCAGACAAAGCAGGAAGCAAAGCCATACCAACTACCTCAGACCAATTGGAAGGATAGACAGTTGAGGGACTATAGAAGACAGAATGGTCTATGCTATTCTTGTGGGGAGAAATATGAACCAGGTCATAATGAAGTATGCTCAAAAAAGAACAAAGCTCAGGCCAATGCTTTGGCCATGAATGACTTAGACAGAGAACTGTCTAAGGAAACTCTAAACAATCTGGAAATTGAAGATGCTATTGAGGAGGAGCTGGGTCACTTATCTGTGAATGCAATCACCGGTAGTGACCCATTTCAGTGTTTGAAACTGAAAACCAAAGTCAAAGACAAGGTGATGCTCATGTTAATAGACAGTGGGAGTTCTCATAGCTTTGTTAGTGCCCAATTTGTCCAGTTGGCACAGCTAGCAACAGTGCCTATCCCTCCTAAAAAGGTTAAGTTAGCTAATGATCAATGGCTGAGAACTGACAGGATGGTACCTCAGCTACAATGGTACTGTCAGGGTCAGAGCTTGACTACTGATATGATAGTGTTGGATATGTCCCCTTATGATGCCATTCTTGGCTATGATTGGCTTACCAAACATAGTCCTATGAATTGTGACTGGGACAAAAGAACCATGGAGGTGACTGATCAAGGCAGAACAATTAAGCTACAAGGTTTGCAACCACCAACAATGCAAGTGCATGCAATATCTGCACATAAAGTGTTCAACTCCACCAAGGGAAATGATGTGTGGGCCTTTGCCCTAGTGGATCATATTCAAGACCTGCCTTGCACATGGCATCTCAACCAAAACAACACCTCTGGCGGGGTCCGGCTATTACATGACTATCGGGATGTTTTGAGTGACCCACAACTTGAGTTACCACCTTCAAGAACATATGATCATGCTATCCCTACGGTTCCTGGATCTATTCCAATTAATTCCGGACCCTATCACTATTCACGAGCATAAAAATGAGATTGAGAGACAAGTTAAGGAGCTCTTGCGATGCGGGTTGATTACACGATCCACGGTCCCTTTGCTTCCCCTTTCCCTTTGCATTTGGTCAAGAAAAGGATGGGAGTTGGAGGTTCGTGTGGACTACATAAGATTGAATAAGTGACTATAAAGAATAGGTTTCCTATGCCCGTGATTGAAGAGATTCTAGAAGAACTCCATGGAGCCAAGTTGTTCACTAAGTTGGATCTTAGGAGTGGCTATCACCAAATCAGGATGCTTCGAGGATGAAGCCAAAAAGCGACTTTCAAGACCCACCGGGGACATTATCAATTCAAGGTGATGCCATTTCGCCTCACCAATGCCCTAGCCACTTTCAATGTGTGATAAATGATATTCTGACCATTTTTTAGGAAGTTTGTCTTTGGTATTCTTAGATGACATCCTCATCATCTACGATGCGATCTCTCGATCACATCCAACATCTCTCTCTTTGTGTTGACATTTACGAGGACACGAACCAATTTTTTACGAAAGAATCTAAGTGTTCCTTTGCCCAACAAAGTTTGGATTACTTGGGGCATATCATCTCAGCAGAAGGGGTATCTACTGATCCTCAGAAAATTTCAGCTATGCTGCAATGGCCAGTACCTACAAATTTCACTGAGTTAAGGGGTTTTCTAGGCCTAACTGGGTACTATAGAAAGTTTGTCAAGAACTATGGGTTGATTGCTAAACCAGCGACAAACTTACCGAGAACCAAGACTTTTGAATGGAATGCCAAAGCTCAATTAGCTTTTGAGGAACTAAGGAAACAATGACCCACACCCCAGTACTAGCACTACCTGATTTTGCCCAACCATTTACAGTGGAGACTGATGCCTGCCAGGATGGGATTGGTGCTGTTTTAATGCAGAATGGCAATCCTGTAGCATATCTGAGCAAAGGACTGAGTGCTAGTCACAGAGCTCACTCTATCTATGAAAAAGAGTTTTTGGCCCTTATCATGGCAAGAGACGGATGGAGACACTACCTACGAGACACAGAGTTTACTATCTCGATCGACCATAAGCCACTGGCTTATTTAAATGAGCAACACCTGCATTCAGAAATGCAGAAAAAGGCAATGACTAAGTTGATGGGATTAACTTTCAAGATTATCTATAGACAAGGTAAAGAGAATATAGCAGCTGATGCTCTTTCTAGGGTAGCACATTTATTGTCTATTCAGGCTGTATCCTATGTGCAACCAGCTTGGCTTAGAGAGGTGCAGAACTCCTATGCTACTGATCCTGCTGCTCAACAACTATTGCAAAAGTTGGCAGTCAAGAGTCCTGATGAGAGTGGCTTTTACTGCGGACGGGGGTTTGATCGGTCGGAGGAGCCATATGGATTGCTCATAATTCAGCTTTACAAACCAGATTAATTGCTGCTATGCATTCTAGTCCTCTAGGGGGCCATTCAGGAGTTACAGCAACTCATTACAAGTTGAAACAACACTTCTATTAGAGGGGTATGAAGAATGATGTGGAATGTTACATTAGACAATGTGACATATGTCAACATACCAAACATAGCTTGCAACACCCAGCAGGCTTATTGCAGCCTTTGCCAGTTCCAGAGGAAATATGGAAGGAATTGTCCATGGACTTTATTGAAGGTCTTCCCAAATCAGGGGGTTATAAAGCTATCATGGTGGTGGTTGACAGACTCACAAAGTACAGTCATTTCATTCATCTTAAGCATCCTTACATTGCAACAGATATAGCTCATGTCTTCATGGATAATGTGGTGAAGCTCCATGGTTTGCCAAACAAGGTGGTTACGGACAGAGATCCTATATTCGTCAGTAATTTCTGGTCAGCTTTGTTCAAAATCTATAAGGTGGATTTGTTGTTGTCCACATCTTACCATCCACAGACAGATGGGCAAACCGAACGAGTCAATCAATGTTTGGAGATGTTTTTGCGTTGCTCAGTTCATGACTCTCCACGGGAATGGAAATCTTGGCTTTCACCGGGCTGAACTTTGGTATAATGCTAACTACCATTCCTCCCGGGCTGCTCGCCTTTCAAGGCTCTCTATGGGACTGAACCAAATTTGGGCTTAGCTCAACAATTCATTTACAGCTCCCACCCCACATGCGTGGACATGGTGGAACTGAGAGAGGTTCATCCGGAATCTCTCCGAGAACATTTGCCTGAGCTCAAAACAGGGATGAAATTAATGGTCGACAAGAAACGGGGCGGATCGCCCGGTTTCAAGTGGGTGACTCAGTTCTCTTTGAAGCTGCAACCATATACCCAATCATCCGTGGCACATCGTCCATATCCAAAGGCTGGCCTACAAATTTTTGGGCCCTTCAAAGTCTTTGGAGAAAATCGGACAAGTGGCTTACAAGCTTAATCTTCCCGACACATCTTTGATTCACCCCGCTTTTTCATGTTTCATAGCTAAAGCCGTTTACATTAAGCTACGCCCGGTCTTCTCGACCTTCCAGTGATCGAGGACCTCGCGATCAAGAATCTGAGAACCCAAAGGCGTGATCGAACGCCGTCTTGTCAAGAAAGGTAACAATGCTGTAGTGCAAGTCAAGGTGTCATGGACAGGGCTACCAAGTTCTTCTACCACTTGGGAAGATTACAACGTGCTCAAGGAGCGCTTTCAGTGCGCCCGACTTGGGGCCAAGTTGGAACTTCGGGTGGGCGGAAGTGTAACGACCATGCCCGGGAATGACGAAGAGGGTACGGTGGTGGCGTAGTGCGTAGGCGTTTTCATACTTAGTTTGCATTTCGTTGCTATATGTTTTAGCTGGAGTCGTTGACAGGTCAGGCCTACGTGCCAGAGAGTTTGTAAGCACATAAGTGTCGTGTGTCTGTAAGAAACGCTGTCGAATCTTTTTAGTTGAGAAACAGGCCAAGGCGGAGGGGTTAACCTCGCCGGCTTCCTCCCGTTCTCGTGTTCCACCGGTGCCTCTCACGCCGACGGCGATCGCCGCCACGGGTCGCTATAGGGGCGAAGAGGAGCGGGGAATGGCGGCCGAGGTTGGAGTCAACGGTGCGGACGGCGGAGGAGTCGCCGGCGCGAGGTGAAAGAAGGTTCTGTGTGTTCTATCACGATGAGTTCTACAAGGACCATGTATTCACTTTCTCGGCACCAATCTCGATGTACTAGATGGACGGACATAAAATAGCCTTCCCGGGAAGGTGCCTTTGGAAAAACCAGACTCTTGTATTGTATACGTATTTCTGGCTGCATGCTACTGGCGAAAGCTTTGAAGGTGAGCCATCGCCGGGCCACACCGCTCTGCCCGCCGTTTCGGCCATCGCCTCGATTCACTGTTGGCGTGCGCTTTTTGTTGAGCCGATCGAAGAACGTCATATTTGCCACGGCCAGAGGATGCATGTACGCCACTATAGTGGATGCCCCGAACAAAGCATGTTATTTGGGTTGCCGTGTCCTGCGGGACCGCCGCAGACTGTGGCGTCATCGTGGACGAGTCATGTCGTCGAACCACCGCACGCGTACGCCTTGGTCATTAGATCGATCTGGATCAAGATCGCCACCGCGTGTGTTTCTCGAGGTTGGCACAACACCCGTTGAGAGAGGATCAAAGCGGCGCTGGTGGCTTTGTCTAGTTGTCGCACCCGGGATAAAATGGTCTTTTCACTACTACAAAAGGCTACTAAGAGGGCGCCTGGCATTTTGATTAGGGACGGCTCATACTTTGAGCCGCCCTATAGTATCTTGAAAATCCTTGCGGGGAGACAAGCCGCCTCTAATGTGCCATAAGTAGGGGCGGTTCAATCACCCGTAGCCCCTCATGTGGTCCACAATAGAGGCGGCTCTATATTGAGCGCCTCTGGTGGGTTGCGAATTTTAAAATGAGGCACTAAAATTAAAATTTAAGTAAATGACCTCGGATGGAAAAACGTCCTAAATAACAATTGTGGATCTTGAAAGGTTATGAATATTTGTTGTTGACCATTTTTTCATTTGCATTTATTTGATGCCTCAAAAAGTGGGTTTGAATGTGTAAATTTTAAAATTTGAATTTTTAAAAACGACCTCAAATGGAAAAACTTCCTAAATAACGATTGTAGATCTCGAAAAGTTATGAAATTTTGTAGTTGACCACTTTTTGATTTGAAATCATTTAGCTATACAAAAGCTATGTTTAAATGTCTTAAATTTGAAATTTGAAATTTGTAAACGACCTCGGATGGAGAAACATTCTAAATAAAAATTGTAAATCTTGAAAAGTTATAAAACTTTGTAGTTGACCACTTTTTGATTTGAATCGTTTTAGGGTCTCAAATAGTCAACTTTCACTGGATTTGTATAATATGTGAGGATGCCGAATGAGATATAAACATAAATGCGTGTGTAGCACGGTGGTGGGAGCTCTTACGCTGAAAGGCCGGTCACACGGGTTAGAAACCCTACGTGGGCCGCAACATTTGCAAAAGCGTGAAAAAATAACCATGTGTAGGGATGTGGGTCGCTAGCCGGTGGGGTCCTTCCCAGGTTCAAAAAAAAAATCTTTTGCTATTTTTTTGAATTTTGAAAATACGAAATCTGGTAGTACGGTGAGGGAAATGCACCTAAAGTGGAAGCACATTAGGGCGTTTAATTAGGGGCTGCTCCAAAACCGCCCCTAATAAGCATCTGGAGCCGCCCCTAAAGAAGCCGTCAGTAGTAGTGTTTTACCCCTAATTTAACACAAGCATTTACTGGCCCGGATCGATGGAAGGCCATACAACCAAACAAATTTCCTTCTAAGTTTGTAGAGCCAAGTTTGGAAAAAAAAGGTCATGTACCTAAGAGGTATTTTTCTAGGGCCATAAAGATAATTCTCTCATTAAAATACTCAAAATAGTTGTGAACTAGGAGAACAACATAAACAATGTTGCTTAGGTACAGTAGTAGAGGGAGCATCAATTGGCCGACACCTCCTCCAAACTCTCCCCCCCTCTCTCTCTCTCTCTCTCTCTCTGTTTCAACCTCTTTCTTTTTCTAAAGACTAGATCCTAATGAGGATTAATCTTCTCTTGAATGTTGGCTCTTGGGAGTTAATCCTTTCATGGGACACCTCTCAATTGATCCCGGCTTGGAGGATATAAATTAAGGTTTTAGGGACGCCTCGCCTTGAGGGTATAGGGTTGTATGTGTAGGCAAGAGCGTGAACCATTATATCTTGGATCAAACCAACTTAAGCAACGACGTAGATTGGACCTCAGTGGCGGTGGGAAACCGACCTACGGCGGAGCAAGATTGGGCTCTAGGGTGGCCGGGCCACCTACAAGTGGGGGCTAGCCGACCTCCCTCTATAGCATGTGGGCCCCTCCTTCGGTGGGTCTCTTTCAAGTGTC